>CAIGRN010045358.1:0-16786 GCA_903798345.1 Fraxinus anomala
AAATCAATTAATTGTTGCACAAACAAATAATAGCATTAAACACATAATAATTAATTAAAAAGTATTAAAATGACAAGAAAGTCTTGAAATTAAACATATGATAAAATCCTTAAACTATATCATCAATCCTAACATTAAAAATATTTAGTCACTCATAATGTTGAAATTAAACATGCAATAATAATAAAAAAATCATCAAAAATTGACGAAATATGATTAATTTCAGTTGAAACTGCATCCTCTGGCTTTTGCCAACCACTGCGTAAATATATATAGTAATCAATTTCTCCCCACTTTATGTGCAGAAGCGAGCCGGTTCCTAATGCGTGAGATTATAGATTTTTAAATTGACGACGCGTGAATGATTTTCCAAGTTATTGCTCCAGCTTCAGTCAATTTCTTCTCTAATTTTCAGCCTCAAAGTTGGACTTTTCTTCTCCTCTTCTTTTTCTCTCTTTGTTTTCTCCTAAAGCTGCTTCGTTTGTGTGTGTATATAATTTGCAGAATTCAGCCCCTGATTTTCTTCTAGCCGTAATCTCTGACTTTGTATATATTATATATTTTCCACCAAAAAGCCTCAACCTCAGCCGTTTAGAACTGCCTCCGTTTTCTCTCCTCTCCCACTGCCGGCTTTTTTATATATTGTGGGCCCTGTTTAGTTCAATTTTAAAAATCCAACTTGAGGTCAATAAATTTCAATATCAAATTAAATCAATTCTTCTTTCTAAATTTTCAATTTTTTTGTGTACTACAAATTAATCCTTAAAATAAATTTATTTGTACAGTTCATGCTTATTTAGTCCTCGCACTTTGAATTTTGTCATTTTCCTGCTATTTTATATTTTTTTCTTCAATTCTTTATTAAACATAAAGTTTTATCTACAAAATACAATTTGACATAAATTATGTAGAATTAATTCAAAATACAACAAAATATTACGATTTAACGCTTTGAATAAGTGTAAAAATTACACCTATCAACGAATACTAGATATTTTGTTAACATGCATTAAATGAGTGAAATATCTTGTTAAACTTTTCTTATTTTTTGTTTATTTTATTTATTTAAAAATGTGAGGCAAATAAGTCTTTTTACTCATTTTTAATAAGTTTTTTTTATTTTTATTTTGCCGGAACGGGCATTAGAGACAAGACATGCAAATTAATAAAAGTTTTAGGATACCAATGTGATGGGAAAAAAATTGGGAATGTAAGTGTAAAAATGATAAAGATAATGGACATTCATTGCAAATAAACTGTGACGTGGTTAACAAAAATAAATTGTGATGTGAATATAATTAATCTTTTAAATATTTTTTTTAATTCTCAAATGAATTAAGTACATAAATAATCAAATTAGCACAGAAAAGCATTATAAATTGGGACTTGAGATCTTATTTATAGGGTTATAAATAGTTATAATAATTTTTTTGCATAATCTTCGTATTGTTAGGACAAAGTCCATCTTCGATAACCTATCATTAAAAGTTAAAAGATGAAGTAAGAATTAAATTTAAAGACGAAATTCGAGTACAAGTTCTTCACAAAATCTGTGGAGAATTAAATAAAAAAATTTAGTGACGAATTTTGCTAACGATGATGTAAATCTGGCTCTAAAAATTCATCACAGAAATTCTGAAAAAGGAATTAAAAGAAAAAGAAAAAATTTCTGACATATTTACCATAAAATTTGCATCAAATTTATCTTCGATGCATTGCATTTGCACACACGCAGGTTTTAAAGGCAGGTCATGTCAATCCGAACGGGCAGCAAAAGATTCAAGATAATGGATTAACCCTTTTGGGCCTCGTTGGCCTAAAAGATCCATGTCGACCCGGTGTGAAGACAGCTGTGGAAGATTGTCAATATGCAGGGGTGAATGTGAAAATGATAACTGGTGATAACCCTCACATCACCCATGTGAGGACACCCATATGTACCAATTTCTACTTAAATTGATTCCCTTACAAGAGTTAGTTTCATGTTTTTCCATTTACTAATAATTTTTGTTTTCGCCATGGTTTGTATTTGTTTTATGTTGTGACCATATTTTTCAATTATTCCTATAAAAGATAATTGAGATGATTTAGGAGATAATAGATTGTAATAAAAGTTGATAAAATAAGTGTTTCAAAAGTAGATAAAAATTGTAATTTTCATGAAAAATGTGTTTAAAATTGATTCTCGAACTTTTTAAACTTTCCACACAATAAAATATTCTGCATGTAAATTCAAATTTTTTTCATATTTTTTAACCACACATTCTTCTAAAATTTACTATTCAAAATATTGTTTTGACCAAATAATGGTCATCAACCGGAGCTAAGTGTAAATTCTTTCACGCCCATTGGAACAATAAATAATTTAAATTTCTTTGGAAGAAGCCAACAGTACTTGAGCAAGTGGTTTCATTCAAAACGACGAGAGAAAGTACCTCAAAGCGTAAGCAATTATCGTATTAAACAAGTTAATTTTGTTTCATAGAAGTATAAGGATAATTATAATACCACTATAAAATAAGTTATTTATATTTATGCCAAATTTTTTTATTTATTTGCATCACATTTTAATTACAACGAGGTCCCCGATTCTTTTCAATTTTTTTTTCACTTATAGCTCTAACTTTTTTCGTCACATTCTTGTCATTAACATTCAATTAATTAGCATATTTTGTCTTTGATGACGAATACTAGATATTATGCTAACATGCATTAAATGAGTGAAATATCTTGTCAAACATTTTCTTATTTGTCGTTTATTTTATTTATTTAAAAATATGAAAGACAAATAAGTTTTTTTTACTCATTTTTGACAGTTTTTTTTACGGGAACGGGCATTAGAGAGGAGACGTGCAAATTAATAAAAGTTTGAGGATATCAATGTGATGAAAAAAATTGGGGATGTAAGTGTAAAAATGATAAAGATAATGGACATTCATTGCAAATAAAATGTTATGTGGTTAACAAAAATAAATTGTGATGTGAATATACTTAATCTTTTAAATATTTTTTATATTCTCAAATGACCCTAAGTACATAAATAATTAAATTTTTGGATTTATGCTAAAATTATTTTATGGAATATGAGTGGTTGAAAATGAAATTTAAAAACAAAAAAAAATTTTAAAAATCTGGGACTCAAACAATGGCAAAATGAAAGAAGCTACCTCATCATATTATAGTGATTTGATAATTCTTCCCAAAACAATTTAGTATTCACGGACCATTGATGGATAAGTTTTATTTTTATTTTTAATAAAGCGAATTTGCACAGAAAAGCGTTATAAATTGGGACTCAAACAAGCTCTTATTTATAGGGTTATAAATAGTTATAATAATTTTTTGAATAATCTTCGTATTGTTATGACAAAGTCCATCTTCGATAATCCATCATTAAAAGTTAAAAAGATGAAGTAAGAATTAAATTTAAAGACGAAATTTGAGAACAAGTTCTTCACAAAATCTGTGGAGAATGAAATAAAAAAATTTAGTGACGAATTTTGCTAATGATGATATAAATCTGGCTCTAAAAATTCATAAAAAAAAAATTTCTGAAAAAGGAATTAAAAGAAAAAGAAAAAATTACTGACATATTTACCATAAAATTTATCTAATACATTATTAAGATAACAAAACAATGAAATTTGCAATCAGAAAAAAAAAAAGAAAAAAGTGAGATGACATTTTAAAGCGAATAAAGCGATGACAGCCAAGAGAGGGGAAAAGAGAGAAGAAACAGGTGAAAAAAAATAAATAAATAAAGCATGCGTTGTTGTTCATTCTCGAGAGGCTGAGACGGTTAAAAAGTTTATACTTCGAAACTTCAAATTGAGAATAATTCTTGGTGTACATAAAAATTGGTACATGAGGGTGTCTACACCCTCACATGGATGTTCACACCCAATTTCTACTTAAATTGATTCTCTTAAAGCATTTTCAAGAGACTCTTTAAATATGAGATGTTATCTATTTCAAAAAGTCAACATTTAAAATCATGTTTCAAGAGACTCTTTAAATTAACATTTTAATTTAGATAGTGGATTTGACTCTCCAACTTTGGAGAGCCAAAACTCACTCTCTATAATTAAATGCATTCAAAGTGTTTCAATTTTCTATGTAGGAAAATAATAAAATAATTTTAAGAAAAGTTAGTTAAAATAAAAGATAAACAAAAATAATAAATATTTTTTTGGAGTAGTAAAATCAAGTGTTAAATATAAAAAGTTTGTTGGAGTATTTCAAATTTTGAACTCTCTAAATTTATAGATACTCTCTAAATGATATAATATACTCTTTAAAAATAGAGAGTCTATTGGAGATGCTCTTACAAGAGTTAGTTTCATGTTTTTCCATTTACTAGTAATTTTTATTTTCGCCAAGGTTGGTATTTATTTTATGTTGTGACCATGTTTTTTCAATTATACCTATAAAAGATAATTGAGATGATTTAGGGGATAATATATTTTAATAAAAGTTGATGAAATAAGTATTTGAAAAGTAGACAAAATTGTAATTCTCATGAAAATTGTGTTTAAAATTGCTTCTCGAACTTTTTAATCTTTCCTGACATGCACTTTATAAAGTGAACAAAAGCTAGCATTTAATATAGATATGTTCCCAATTTACTATTCTCGATTCACTTGAACTACTATAATATATTCGGGGTTGTAAATTAATATTTTAACACTTGGAAATTCAAAAGAATACATCGTCAGAATTTTCTACGAGGGAATGTGATTCAGATTCACCAACATTTTTATTGAATATTGCGAATGTTGCATTTCGGTGAAGAATAATCTATCAAATCTAGAATCTGATGCCAAAGCAAGAGGAGGAGGAAATATACAGAGTTAACTAGAATTGACTAATGACCCAAAAAGCAAAATAAACAGAGACTGATTGTTAAAGTTTGTAGAAAATGGATAACTTATCTCACGCACAGGTGTGGAGGTTGCATGGGAATTAATAGGATGATTTCAAAATCACAGGTGCGAACTGCTTTTCACCCATATGAATTAGATTCCTCCAACGATTGATCGGAGAGTAGCAAGTTAGCCAATTCTTTTAAACCCTTCAAAGTTTCATATCTCCTTCTCCGACTTTGTCTCGGAATGCATGGGACATTATGTTTTTCTTTATTTCTTTTCTTTGCTACTTTCTTTAAAGAAATTCCAACCTCGTTGTCAACATTGTAAAGTCTTGGTCTCTTTGCGATTTCGGGTACATCATCATTGTGTGACACGGAAGCTTGATGAGAATTATGTATATCACACATTTGACATTTTTTTTCGTATATAAGATGTAAGATCATACTTACTCTTTAATTTTCCTTATATTTTCCTCGTACTAAATTAAGTCCCTGTTTGACAATTATTATTTGAATTTTTTTACATACCTATTTTCAATTACACATTCACATAATAAAATATTCTGCATGTAAATTTAAATTTTTTTCATATTTTTTAACCGCATATTCTTCTAAAATTCACTATTCAAAATATTGTTTTAACCAAATAATAAACATCAATCGGGGCTAAGTGTAATAAATAAATTAAATTTCTTTGGAAAAAGCCAACCGTACTTGAGCAAGTGGTTTCATACAAATGACGAGATAAAGTACCTCAAAGCGTAAGCAAATATCGTACTATTTCCCATATCACTAGCAAAAAATATCATTAAAATTTATTTATTTTGATAGCGATTAGATTTTAATAAGAACCTTTGAGACACATTAGTTTTTATAAAAAATCGCCATTAAATTTATTTTTAATTTGGTTTTGTTTCTTTTATGCGATGGATTGTTAGAGATGAATTTTCATTCGCTAATTTTACATTTAAAAATATTTTACATATAAAGTTCAAAAATCTCTATAGCATTATTATAACAAAACTCATTGATCCAAAGGAAACCAAAATCACACAACCGCCTAATAATGCTGACTGGTCCTCTTTGCCTTCACTCATTTCCCATTCCTAAAGTCAGAGATCGTGACTGGTGTGAAGGAGCAATGGCAAATTTGCTGATAATGAAATGTGGGAATGCAAAGAGTTTAAGGAAACGCCCGAGCCTAGCAGCTATTTCAACCCGCTTCTAAAATTATCCATGTTTGGTGGGAATTAAAATTAAATTTTTAATATATTTCGATAAAATTTGTGGTTGAAAAGTTGTGAATAAAATTAATTTGTGACTTTGATTTAAATTAAAATATAGATTTTAATCCCATCAAACAATGCTTAATTTTATCAGCTTTAAGTTGGGAAGAAAACTTAAAACAATTCAATACCCTCCAAATCACCAAATTAGCTAGGTGAATAAAGCTAGTTGTACAATATTTGTTCACAACTCGGTTGTCAACTATTGTGTTGGAATGATCATTGTCATTGATTTCAAAAACAGTTTTTCAAATGAATAAATATGATGTTCGCAAATTCATATGTTGTAAATCAAATTGTAAACAAAATTGTACAATAACGAGATTGAGTAAGAGCCTATTTGAACCATATTTTTTTCTTCTTAAAAATACATTTTTGAATAGTAGATCGAAGGAGAATGTGTGGTCGAAAAATAAGGAAAATTTTTGGGTTTAAGTATAATATTATTTTATTGAATAATATGTGGTTGAAAAGAAATGAGAAAAAATGTATTTTAAAAATAATGAGATCAAACAAGAGCTAAATAATTTGTTAATGCGAATACTTAGTCCCAATTTGACACGGATCAAAATCAAAATACAATCTAGTTATACTCATAATCGACATCAATTTTTGTCTTGGAGACAAAGGTTTCCGCTGTAACAAAATTTAGTCAAAACTTCTTTGTTAAGCAACTGACTACACAACACGTCAACACCGTGTCCAAAGAAATACCAAAAACGAAAATGAAGTTTTCCAATACGATTATATCTTGCTTTCCAAGGTAGTATAATTACCTTACATAATTGAATTGACACCTATAGGGTCCACTTGTGTCGATCATCAGTTTCTTAGGAAGTTGTTATTGAAATTTCCCATTCATTTCAACTACAGCACGTCAATTACGCGCAACATAGAGCATATATAATATTGTTCGTCCAACCCCAAGACAAACAATACCAGTGTCACTGCATGCAAGATTATAAGTTCTATATGTGCACTTAAAATCTGTTAATTCAACCTTTCTGTATCTTTTATTTGCAATTATTTGTTTTCGATTTTACTGAGTTTCAGTGTATTACTATAATCATGTCAGAAAATTTTCAAGAAATCTTGCATTGCACGGATCTTGTTTTCAATCCAAACGGTCTTGTTATTAGCTTGCTGAATAAAAAGCGATGGCGTTTAGCCTTAGCAAAAATCAATTGTTCAAGGGCCTTGCTTTCTCTCTTCAGTGAAGTTCTTGCGAAGCACAAGAAAATTTCTATCTTGCCATCATCTGCTACTTTTCTCATCAATATTGATCTGCCATGCAAAGATACGAGTATTTTCTCCAAGGTTAATGAGACAATCCTCTCTAAGGTTGTCAAGGAGAAAAATTACCAAGAGCTTTTTAAACTTGGAGGAGCTAAAGGTATAGCTGTTTCTCTCAAAACCGATGTCAATCGTGGAATTGGTGGAGCACTTGAAGACATTTTAAGCAGACAGGAGGAGTTTGGGACTAATGCTTACAGTAAGCCACCTCCAGAGGGTTTCTTCCATTTTGTTTTGGACGCTTTTAAGGACCCAACAATTATTATTCTATTGGTTTGTGCTGCGCTTTCCCTTGGTTTCGGGATCAAAGAGAATGGTCCAAAAGAAGGTTGGTATGATGGTGGAAGTATATTTGTTGCTGTATTTCTTGTTATTTCTGTCTCAGCTATCAGCAACTTCAGACAAAGCAGACAATTCAACAAGCTTTCCAAGGTGAGCAATAATATTCAGGTCGAAGTTGTGAGAAATGGAGGAAGACAACAAATGTCGATATATGACATCATTGTTGGAGACATTGTTTGTCTGAAGATTGGCGATCAAGTACCTGCAGACGGATTATTTCTAGACGGGCACTCTTTGCAAGTGGACGAATCTAGCATGACAGGAGAAAGTGACCATGTTGAAATCAATCAATATTCAAATCCCTTCTTGTTTTCTGGCACAAAGGTTACCGATGGATATGCTAGAATGCTTATTACATCTGTAGGAATGAACACAACTTGGGGAGAAATGATGAGCACAATTAGCCAGGAGTCAAATGAGCAAACGCCTCTTCAAGTTCGACTAAACAAGCTAACTTCATCAATAGGTAAGGTTGGTTTAGCAGTAGCTTTTCTAGTACTTGTCGTGCTACTGGTTCGATTCTTTACTGGAAATACAATAGATGGAAATGGGAATAAAGAGTTCAATGGATTTGGTAAGACTAAGGTTGATGATGTGATAAATGGAGTCCTGGGAATTATTGCAGATGCAGTAACTATTGTAGTTGTTGCAATTCCAGAAGGATTGCCTTTGGCCGTTACACTCACTCTTGCTTATTCGATGAAAAGAATGATGGCCGATCAGGCTATGGTTCGAAGGCTCTCTGCTTGCGAGACAATGGGATCTGCCACTACAATATGTACCGACAAAACAGGTACTCTTACATTAAATCAGATGAAGGTAACTAAGTTTTGGTTGGGGGAAGAAACTGTCGAAGAGAAAAGTTACGTTTCAATTGCAGCCAATGTTCTTGAATTGCTGCATCAAGGGGTCGGTCTTAATACGACAGGGAGTGTTTATCAATCTTGTGCATCAGGATTTGAGTTCTACGGTAGCCCCACTGAAAAGGCTATTCTTTCATGGGCTGTGCTGGAATTGAATATGGATATCGAGAAGGTCAAGGGGAGTTGTAGCGTTTTGCACGTGGAAACATTCAATTCGGAGAAAAAAAGAAGTGGCATTTCAATAAAGAAGGTTGAAGATGACACGGTTCACGCACACTGGAAAGGAGCTCCTGAAATGGTACTAAGAATGTGCTCTCATTACTATGATTTGGAAGGAAATGTGAATTCTCTCAACGATTTCAATAGGATGAAATTTGAACGAATAATACAAGGTATGGCTGCAAGTAGTCTTCGATGCATTGCATTTGCACACACGCAGGTTTTAAAGGCAGGTCATGTCAATCCGAACGGGCAGCAAAAGATTCAAGATAATGGATTAACCCTTTTGGGCCTCGTTGGCCTAAAAGATCCATGTCGACCCGGTGTGAAGACAGCTGTGGAAGATTGTCAATATGCAGGGGTGAATGTGAAAATGATAACTGGTGATAATGTTTTTACTGCAAGAGCAATAGCTACTGAATGCGGAATACTCAAGCTGACTGAGGAAATTGATGATGGATCAGTGGTGGAAGGAGTTGAATTTCGCAACTATACAGAAGAGGAACGGATGGAAAAAGTTGATAAAATCTGCGTGATGGCTAGATCATCTCCTTCCGACAAACTTCTAATGGTAAAATGCCTGAAAAAGAAAGGTCACGTCGTGGCAGTAACTGGTGATGGCACAAATGATGCTCCTGCATTAAAGGAAGCAGATATCGGCCTTTCAATGGGAATTCAGGGCACGGAAGTGGCAAAAGAAAGTTCAGATATTGTCATTTTGGACGACAATTTTTCTTCCCTTGCCACTGTTTTAAAATGGGGAAGATGTGTTTACAACAACATACAGAAATTCATCCAATTTCAACTCACTGTGAATGTTGCAGATGAATGTTGCAGCACTTACAATCAATTTCGTAGCAGCAGTTTCTGCTGGTGAAGTGCCATTAACAGCTGTCCAATTATTATGGGTGAATCTGATAATGGACACACTGGGGGCTCTAGCTCTTGCTACAGAAAAACCAACCATGGAGCTCATGGAAAAGCCGCCTGTGGGCCGAACAGAGCCACTAATCACCAATGTTATGTGGAGGAACTTATTAGCTCAAGCATTGTACCAAATAACTGTTCTTTTGACATTACAGTTCAAGGGTAAATCGATCTTCGGTGTTAGCGAAAAGGTTAAGGACACGTTGATTTTCAACACATTCGTGCTTTGTCAAGTATTTAATGAATTCAATGCGAGGAAGCTTGAGAAGAAGAATGTATTTGAAGGAATACACAGGAATAAGCTGTTTCTTGGAATCATTGGAATTACTATAATTCTTCAAATAGTGATGGTGGAATTTCTGAAGAAGTTTGCAGATACAGAGAGGTTGAATTGGAGTCAATGGGGGTTTTGTATAGGAATTGCAGCTGCATCTTGGCCTATTGGTTGGCTCTTCAAGTGTATACCAGTACCAGAAAAGCCAATATTTAGTTATGTCAATTGGAAGAAGTTAAGATGCATGTGAAGTACTCAGTATTATAGTTAATTCGTTTTCTTTTTTCCATATGTATTTTGGAAGGAATAAAATTATATATTTTGGTTTTCTTATTCTTCAATTGTGACATTTCTACATTTGAATTTAGTGCAAACATTCGCGCGAAGGGAACCAAACGTGTGTTGTGTTACCAATTTGACTACGGCACAGGATGAATAGAGAGGATCAGGGAGTGTTCAAAGCAACCGGCCAAGCTTTGCTTTCAGCACGTCCTGTCCCTAGTCCGTCGATGTTTTGGGCTCATTTAATTGGGCCCTTTAATCAAAGGTTCGCGTATCCTTAAGTCCTCTACGTTTCTTTCCTTTTGGGCCTCCAATCATAATTGGATTGCCTTATTCTCCATCTGATCATTTTGGTTGTAGGATTGTGATGGCCGGGCCATTTGAGAATCCAGGGATTTTTGGGAGGGGATTAAATTGAGAAAAATCATGGCTTTAAGATTTTGAATTATCTTTAATTAAATTATTAAAAAAATAAAAAGTTGTTTTTAATTATATATATTGATGTGCCCAAATATGTAAACCCCGACCTTGATCTCCCTCAAATCCACAAAGGATGATGTCAGGGGCCACCAAGAGGTCAGGGCTAAATCTATTTAGAAACATCAATCTCACTTTAATTGTAACTCTCAAACGTTTTCTATCCAAGTACAAATTACCAACTTATTACAACTTTGATTCCAATTTAAATGTACACTCATAACATAATACAAACACCTTACGTGATAAGGACTGCAGGTAATTGAATCATTTCAGGACTCCAACTCCAACATTTATAAATACAACATTAAACATCATTATTCAGGTACGTTTTTACATGTTTTCCAGCATACAACTCTTTGCTTAATTCTTCTCTCTAACTTAAGCATCTGAGAGGCGACGAGGACTCATCTCACCGCCTTTGTTTCAGGTACGGAAGATCGGTTCATGCGAAATTCAGACATTCAGTTCGAGTTCTTCCAGGTACAATTTTTAATAGCATCATATATATATATATATATATATATATATATATATCAATTGTTTTCAAACTATTGTTTAATTTTGAGCTTCACCAATAGATATAAAAATGATATTTTGAAGAAATGTGGATGAGAATAACATAAATATTCTGGAGAAATCATATTGGGAAAATTTCTTCATCTATTCTATTTTTGGATAATTTCGCCATTGAGGTTTTGACTTTATTTTCTGTTTTGGGATTTGTGAGAACGTTGGATAGGAAGATAACTTATTACTTTTTTTAGAAAGTGATAAGATTGGAAGAGAATAATAATCAAATATCATTTATTAATCTCTTATTTAAATTTATATATTTATAATTTTAGGAAAGATAATTTTTATTTATGACCTGATTCTTTAAAAAATTCTACAAGTTTGATATTATTGAATTTGTAGTCTTAAAGTATAATAGTTATGATTTTTTTTCCGAGTTAAAATATCTTTATTTTCAATTCAGATTTCTCATATACATTTTTTTGTTTTTTTAATATATGAAGTTCAAGGACGAATTACCTCGCGCTATTAAGGGCAGATCGAGCATGGGACATTAAACCATCTCTATTTATTTAGGCTGGTCTTTACCGCAATTTTGGTAAATACCTGTACTCTTTTTAAGTTAGGAAGACGTTTTCTTGAATAGACACCCAAATATCGAGATAAATGAAAGTTGGAGATTCAAAATTAATTACTTGAAAAGTCGAAGGAAATTCAAATGCTCGTAAAAGCATGGAACAATAATTGTAGGTGTGATTTTCAAGAGACTTTGATCAAAATTTAGAAGTACACGCATGCTACTTAGAAAATGATGGTTCACCGACTGGATACAAATTTTCATGCCCCACAATGAAGGGAAAACATGACCAAGACTCCACTGGAATTTTTTTTTTTTTCTCTAAACTATCTTCCTAAAAAACTTAGCATTAAATTATTACTTTCATGCCCCACTATGAAGGGGAAACATGACAAGACTACACTAGAATATATTTTTTTATTTATTTAAATTAGCTTCCTAAAAATTAGCATTAAATTATTCCTATGATAATCATGAAAATTAGTAAAATACTAATATTAAATATTAAAAAACTAATTGGTCAAAGGAAAATTATTTTTCAAGTAAGGCAAATGATGATGTTGCAATGGGAATGTCCAATGACTTCGTAAACCAACCGCGTACAATTTTTTGACCAAAGAAAAGGGGAGGAAAAAAAGCCGCAAAGCTGTAGCGATTTCCCTTTTTTTTAGGGAATAGGACATCGATTTAAGCACGTAAATTAGTTTGAAATTAAGTTAAATCAATCAAAAGTTAAACGTGCATACCACATCCAAAAGGTACCCCGCATAAGCCTTCCCCGAAATCCCCCAGGAACTTAGGCAAAACAACAATGAAAAAGCATCTATTTCTTGATGAACTTGTGAGGAAAAAAACTAACACAAATAGTGTTTGGGAAATTTTTTCAAGTCTAATTCTCGTATTAGTTAATACTTTAGAAAAAAAAAAGTCGTTTCATCTCCTTATATCAAAAGAACGTCATTCCCCTTATATTAGGGTGGTATTAATTTTATTTGGTCAAGTCCCGTAAAACATTAGATATGTAGTTATTATATTTGGAGATGTTAAACACGATATAATTATTGGGGTCGATCATATAAGTTTATAACTATCAAAATGTAAATTCGACGATTTTGCAACAATTGAGTTTTAATCGGGTTATCTAAATTTAAATCTTAAATACCACAATTTGTGTGGTCAAAAGAATTAATAAAATTTGGACTTTATAGTTTACTTTTTGGTCCAAAACTCACTTTATAAAGTTGCTCAATACACGACATTTTCTAATATTGTTTTCAAATTCAAAGATACATTTTGTACCTCGTCGACCGAGCCAATGGGGACCAAAACGAGTTACAGCCAAGCAAATTTACGTTGTTTTCATGAAGAAATAGACAGTTTATAATATTCATATTCAAATCATAAGATTAATCGAATTTAGCACACCGCCCATAGCAAAATGTTACGCCACAATTAATTATTTATTATGACAAATACGACACTTGAAAGTATTAACAAGAAAAAAAGAAATTAAATTTTTATTCATTTCATTATTCAATATATCGCAGAGCTTAACACTATAAATCTTATGAATAAGAGTAAAACGGAAACACGAAGATGATAAAGAGGAGCTACGATTTCAAGAAATCGAAAAGCTTATTTTACAAAACGAGAATACAAAAGTATAAATAATCTAATAAGTACAAAGACTTAAACTAACCAAACCAAGCTAGTAAAATGATCCTAATATCCCTCTAACAATATAAAACATAAATAAAAAGATTATAACTAAATATTCTAACATAATGTTATCCATAATAGACACATGGAGGTCCCATATTTGGGGGGGGGGTCTGGATGGGTTATGTACTCATTGCATAACTCTTCTAATAAACACGATTACACGAGTCTAGTTGGGATGCATAAATGTTTGGGCGGAATGTTTAATAATGGGCATTAATTTAGAGTATCAAGCATTGGGTTGATGATAAATTTGGCAACCCTAGACTAAGATGAACAGCAGTGTCAAGTAATAATTAATTATTAGAAATGTTTGTATATTGAAAAATTATCAAGAAATAGGACATGGGATTTCAATGCTAATATAGTCTAGTACTACACTATGTGTACCATGGCAATATTATACGAGCGAGCAATTTTAATGTCAAAAGTCGAGTCACAGAGTTCAAAATTTACGTACTTAATTAATTAGCCACTACTTACATTTGTGGCATCTATTAATCACCATAAAAGCTATTAGACTATCTTCGCAAGATGGTTTTGAAAGTATAATGACAAATCATAAATTAAGAGGAATATCTAATAAAAGAATTGAAAATAACTAGGGAAAATTGAATTGTTGTTCCCCAACTTGTAGTTCAAGCAGCATATTGGTCCCCAACCTTTAAAAATTAGCAAGTTTCCCTGCAACATATTATTTTGTTTATATGCACAAGAACAATCTATCAAAAATATTTTTAACTCATCATCCCAATAAAAATCTCTCAAAAAATATATTAAGATGTTGTTGACATTTTTCCTTTCTCTGCTGATCCATCTAAATGAAATTTGCCATATTATACTTAGTTACTTATGTAATTCGAGAACACAATTTCTTGTGCATGTACCTTAACTTCGGCCATATGATCATCTATGGGATAGGTGGGAGCAACGTGATGATTTCGGAAGGAGAGATGGATGATTGACTTTAATAGAATAAGGAGCAAAAAGAAAAGAAATCTTTTCGACAACCTCTAGTCATGTCCCCTCAAATACCTATAACTATAAAGAAATATTGAAGGACTTACTTGCTAGTAAAACAATAAGCTAAGGAGCAAAGTTTGCAATTTTTCCATATAATTATTTGGTCAACAAAGTTGAAGAGGCTTCAATACAGCAGTGTTAAAAATGCCGACCCTCGTGTAAGCAACGCAGCGTAGCCTTGGTTGGAAAATCGTGGGTTTACTTAGTAAACCCCACCCCCAAACCCGCCAGCTCCAGTCTTCTCTTTGAATTCTCTGTCTCCTAAAGATGAAACCATACAGCTGTGTGAATTTATTTTATAAATTCATGAGCATTACAATTGCACAAATGCAACCAATATGAACATAGAAATTAGGTCAAGAGAAAATCCAAGGAAGAGATTTTAAGAGGTCATGGGACGGCCGGTGGGAGTAGGAGAGAAGAAAGTAGGGGATCAATAGTCAATGGACATTTGGTCGTTTCTTCATGATGCTTTCACGAATTAGTCCGACATTAAATTATAGAATAATCTTCTTTTAAATTTACTTTTATCATAAAACTTAGGAATAAAATAGTTTTAGAGAGGTTCGATTCATTGGTATAGAACGAATGGTAAATTTTACGTCTTCTAGGTTTGTTTCAAGTGTTTGACATAAAATATTTTGTGATATTTGTTATGCCTCGTCTCTGAGGCTCAAATTAAAGTGTCACATAGCTAATCACGTTGGCAGGGAGTTAACAAGAAAGTCAAACAAAAACTCATAATGTCCAAATATGAAAAAGTCAAGCAAAATCGAAGTCCCTGCAATATAAACCGAAGTCCAGGCTGATACACTGCTTCAAAAGACGAAGTACTCTTACTCAGACAAAGCTGCCCAAGGAAACAAAGAAGTGAGCTGAAGCTCTCTACCTAGAGAACCACCTCAAACATCCCTCAGAGACTCTCGAACTCCTCCGAAGCTCACGAGGTCGACGTTGTTTCTTGTAATAGATTTGAGGATCTTTTAGAAGTGATTGATAGGGATGACAACGGTTCGATTCGAGATCGGTTCTGCCAAAACTATAAATGCACCACCAAACTTTTTGTCATACCATAACCGCATAACCACGTAAGTCGATTTGGTTCGGCTCGGTTTCGTATCTCGATTCGGTTCAGTTCGGTTCAGTTTGGTTAATAACCACGAAAATAAATTTTTTGTTATAAATCCAAACTCCAACTGTCAAAGTGGAAAAAAAAATCATGAAGAAAATTCAATAAAAACAAAAACATAATACTATGTCAATTTAGCAAACAATATCCCAAATAAAAATGCAAACAATATCCCAACTTCAAAATGTAAAATTCGAATTTAACAAACAATATTATTAACATAGGTTAAGACTCTTACTAGCATAGGTCAAGACTCTTACTAGCATAGGTCAATCTTCATTCGTCCCCACAACTCTTACTAGCATAGGTCAAGACTAGACTCAAAGTTGATTCCTATATAGTAAATAAAAAATGTAATTAGAGTAATAATACAACCGTACTACATAATCAAGAATAGTCTTAACTAAAGATTTAAACAAAAAAATGTACATCTTCGCCAATGTCCTCCTCATTTAAAACAGTAAAACAAGAGTTTATTAGACACTATTANGGTCAAGACTAGACTCAAAGTTGATTCCTATATAGTAAATAAAAAATGTAATTAGAGTAATAATACAACCGTACTACATAATCAAGAATAGTCTTAACTAAAGATTTAAACAAAAAAATGTACATCTTCGCCAATGTCCTCCTCATTTAAAACAGTAAAACAAGAGTTTATTAGACACTATTACAAAAAATAAATTTCTATTATGCATTTGTAGAAAATCAAAATTATTTATTCTGGTCCACCAAAAAGGGATAAAGAAACCATCACTTGTACCTACCAAATAAAGAAATGCAAATGACAATAACTATAAAAATAAAAATTGCTTGACAAATATATGAAAAATGAAAATAGAAATAAAAAAATAATTCTTCCCTCTTTGATTGGTAAATTACCAAACTCTCACAAACAATATAATCCAAAATATATGTTGAATTTTGAAATTTCATTAATAATATCAGCAAAAAGCCACATTAATTATGTAACCAAATTAATAATTCGACTC
>CAIGRN010045363.1:0-11347 GCA_903798345.1 Fraxinus anomala
TGTCTTTATTAAAATATAATACGCTCCAGCGACAAATGCTTGCTCTGCACAATCCGATCTTCCCAGTTTCCTTCTCCAAATATGTTGTCTTCTTCTATTTTGAAAAGGAATTCTCCTTTATCTTTATGTTTGTTTGATTAAAATCATAAGTATTTATTGTTTTTATGTATGCAAGTTTATTTCTCATTTTTTTACTCTAATAACTGAATTATAGTAGAATAATTTGTGCGTGATGACAAAAGAGAACGAACATCGTAATGTGTTGTGCTTGTACTATTGTACAATTTTTTTTCGATTAATTTTTAGTCAATATATATTTTGATTTGTGTGATGTTTTTATAAATAATACAATATTGATTTCCTTTCGATGAGATTTAAGGCATTTGTTTGTTGAGAATCACTAAACAAAATCAATGGGAGTCCACGAACTTTTTTACTATTCGTATATCCTCTCTTTAAAGCTTCTTTTCATATTCATTTGATTAATTCAACGACTCTTGTATGACATTAAAGTTTCTTACACTTTTTATGGACAGTCACCATATGGTTGAAAATTTATGCATGTGGGAGTAGACTATGAGCGACAATGGGAAAATGGAAAGTCCATGAGAGTCCCACGATAAAGGGAAATTGCAATTCGCAACAAGTCAAAGCAAGAAGGACCCACCAGTCCTCTATAAGGAGTAATGACCAAGAAATACTGTATCTCATCCCACGTTTGAGAATCGAGGAAAATCTAATTAATCAAGAGTCTCGATAAGTGTTACACTTATTTGAGCCATTAAAAATGAGCATTCTATTTTATTTTTTTTATTTTTTTTTATTTTTTATTTTTTTTTTGATACCCAGGTATTCCAGCTTACGCCGAACTATGTCCTGAACCACCCATCACCGGCCCCTCAGCAATGGACGGAGGTAAATCGCGGTATATGCCCAAGTTGACCAGGNTATGTCCTGAACCACCCATCACCGACCCCTCAGCAATGGACGGAGGTAAATCGTGGTATATGCCCAAGTTGACCAGGGTCCGTGCACTCTTTATACTCTTGGCCCCAAGGGAGCATTCTATTTTTCGTGTTATAAAAATCAATCCCTTTTATAGGGAAAAATAACCCTCCACAATAATGAAAAGTTAATCCATTTAAAATGTAAGCTACTCGAAATTATTAGTTTTAATTTTATGTTAAAACTGAAATAAAGACAATGAAAATTGAAAATTAAAACTAATCCTTTATTATGAAAATTACAACTTTTATAAGTTACAACTCGGCTTCATCATTAGACACACAACAAAATCATTAATTTCGCAGATAATGATATAACTAAAGCAAATGTAAAATTTGTGTGACGACCAATAGGGTTTTAACCCTTCGAAAACAAAACAAAGCCATAGCCACCAAGAACAAAGTACTAACCATATCGAAACTGAACAGATCAATTACTTGTAGTCGTAGACAACAGAGAAATAGATTATTATCTCATATGCTTACTGATATGCATGTTTTCATGATCCCTAAAACATTCAGGAAACGTGATTTGCAAGAAATTCATCAATTTGCAGAAGAGGGCCGTAAAGATTCTGCGTTTGATGGCTCCTGATCGAACCGGAGTCACGAAATGGTATGGTTTGAATTTGCTGGTAATCTCAGAAAATGTAGTGTTTGGATAATCAGAATTGATAAACTCCTTGGTCTTGTAATTCATCCCATTCTGCTCCATATTATAGGGGATAATCAGGATTGATCAACTCCTTAGTCACCGTGTGTTTGAGATAGAGAGAAAGAAATAGAAAGTTTCTATATTGAAAGAGAAGAAATCGATGTAAACTGATATATAGACGAGACGAGACTAATATTTTCGACTTTATTCAGTGTGAAAGATCGGCGGCTCTATAGTTTCTTGGAAATTGCTTGCATACACATCCATCATAGAGTTGGAAAGTCGGCATCGTTTTCTTTTTCGTAGAATCAACAAGGGATAATTAAAACCAAGTATTTAACAAAACTCTTGCACGAATTTAGGAAGCTGATTGTCTTCATAAGCAATTTTATTTGTACATAATTATATGCGCACGGGAAGAGAAAAAAAAAAAAAACTGTTTTTGAAGAGAGAGAGAGAGAGAGAGAGAGAGAGAGAGAGAGAAAAGGAAATAAGTTAAATTTTAGGGTTGTGCTACGTGTACATAACAATTTATTGGACCAAAATTTCATCAATTAAATAAATTACCCACTTACATTTTGACGCCACATCATTATGTAAAATATTATGTAAATAGTTATATACAAAAAATATTTTTCAATATAATGCCATGTGATCAATCTATATATCTATCTGTAAAGAATACTGCTATTCGTAGTGAAAATTATCAATAATCCTCCTATATGGCATATTGTGACATGTCAATAAACAATTACCACATTAATGTACCAAATTATAAATCGCCACATATATGACACATAAAAAGACTACTGGTAATTTTCACTGCGAATAATATTATTCATTTGTAAATGATTATCTACATGTAGCATTACTCGTGTTTATAAAGTAAAAATGACTTGTGGGATTGAGATTTTATGCGCGCACACACATATTGGACTAATCAAAATTAATTTTAACTACACATTTCATGTGACCCATAATTTTTATAAAAAATTTAAACCATGCGTTTCATTCAACTTTTATTAAAATCTGTTAAAACTTTTTATCAAAATCTTTGACAAACAAGCCATTAATGTAGAAGGAGCTTTGATAGACTTGTTGACACATGCTTGTCAACCGAAAAAATATACTAACGAAAACTTAATTATTATTCATAATATTGTCTAGTGTTATAGAATTTACAACAATTCTAAATGGATTAATACAATTTGAATCGTATGTAGTTCGAGATAAAAATTTGTTTTACATAAGTCCAATTTGTTTGAAGAGATTTTAAGATCATAAATTTATGGATCCCCTTAAATGTGCGGTTAAAAGTAAGTAAAAGACATGGACTCAATAACTCAAATTTGATTGAGGTTCTCGTGCTTAAGGGACCAGAGGAAAATGAAGAGAAATGATGAAAAGTTAAAATGAAGGGTCAACCTCCTTTAGAGTGGACCAACATGGTGAGAGACAGTTGCCATCAAGTTAGAAAATGAAGTAAAGACAAAATACAAGTTGTTAAAGAATTTTTCTCTTAAAGGATTACTGACAGGTTTGTCTAATTCACACATAAAAAGTAAGGTGGTTATCATCCTCGAAATTCCTATCACGTGTTGGTGGCATCCCAAACTGAAAACTTTGAGCTATTGGTAGTTTTTCATCGTTTTTGTGTTGCGACTATGCAGAACAAGGACATGGCATCATAGTTACATGCTACATGTGTAGGGTATTAATAGTTCCTAGATAGCTCTTGTAGGATTTCGAAGCATATTTAAACATGAATTACGGTTAAAAAAAATTATTAAAAGAATGAATTCCAAGATTTTTGTGTGGTTGAATCATCTTGCATTTCAAAACTCCAAAATCTGCATTTTCATTTTCTTCAATGGTCACAATCCCGATCACAATTGAATGAATTTTTTTATCTACAGTCTAAGTGCCTTATTTTGTAAGTTTTCATGCAAAAATAGTTATTTTAGGGCATTTTCAATTTTTGAAGTATTTTCACATACGAATTTCACCATTCTCGTCATCTTTTCTCTCTTTTTTTCTAGACAATAACCATTGGAGGTTGTATGGGAGTTAAGGGTGGTTATAGGAAATTGTATCCCCTCCAACCCTTCTAATATCTTGTGGGTCGATTCATTCCATATTGACGATGCATGATCCATCTTTTTAACATCTCTCACTGGCACATAATGGGCTTAACTCGAATCACAAGTAATAATGAATATCACACATTAGATTATTCTCAAGGCTTATCTCAAAAAGATTCATACGACAAATAAATCGTGTGACTAGCAAGTACAAATTAGAACTCACGGTACTATAAATATGTTAGTGATATATAGTAGCTCTATTAGAGGAATATTACATCTTGTTATAACTCAAACTTATTTTTCAACATTAATTCAAATATTTTCGACCCCTCGAATATTTATGGAATATACTTGAACCCCATATGATATCATTGTATTCACAATTGTGTTTTATATCTTAAAAGGTTAAACCCAATTGTCTGATCGATTAATACAAATATAAATGTAGTTCAAAATAATTTTCCTTGTCTACTCAAATCTTTCAAATTTAAATCAGTTGCTTTTGCATGTCTCATCAAACCAAATCAATCATAATCATTGATAATATGCTAAAGTAGCAACATATAAATAAAATCTCAAAAAAGAGTCAGGAGTTATAAATGTATATATGAGTTTATATAAATCTCAAGGTCTCACACAATAAGGAAGCATGGATCTATTCACTCCTTTACCTAATATTAGTTGTAAAAGCAAGCATGGTATGAATGATGTGCTATAGTGTTTTCTTATTTTCTTAAGACATATGGCATATTCTTTAAAAACAAATAACACCATATAGATCCTAGTTTGAGTATTCATCGATGCCTAACTTAAGTTTTCCTAATGTTCATTCCCCCGACAATCTCAAATCCAGAACTCGATCTCACTACTAAACAAGTGTAATGGACAGCAAAATTCATTTCGATTACTTATTGTAATCTCATCTTTATATCTCATCAAGGCGACATGATCATGTACACAATATGATCACTTTGTCTCATCTCAGTACACCCTAAAGTGTTTGAGGCGATTGCTCGTGTGAGTGAGTCAATCTTAACCTGTTCGACATTGTAAATGCAGATCATTATCTCTTAATCCCATCAATAGATTTTACATAAACTTAAAATTGTTCATCTATGACCATAACAAAAATTCAATCAAGAGTTTTCTGATATACTAAGTATCATATTCTATGCAATTCTAGAGATTCAATATTACCAACAAATATATTTCTAGACATGTTCAGAGTATGATAATTACATATCATCATTTACTTAGATATAGTGCAAAGACACTTTCTTTGTTAATGTGTCTCACGAAAATACTATCAAGTGTTTGGTTCCATCTTGATACTTGAGATCCTTAGCACGTGAGATAACTGCATAAATATTATAGATCTCATATTCACAATTAGTATCATTAGATGCACAATATATCTATACCAAACAATTTCTTTAGCTATCAAAATATACACTGCAAGATATATTTCTTGCGACTCTATATAGCAAGAGTGCACAAGTCTAGTGATATTTATACTCGACTAACTCTCATTATTAGTCGACATTTGCATATCTATTCCAATGATAAGTTATTCTCTCAACAATAAAATAGAATAACTGACAGCGACACCCTTTAGATACCACAATATCATTTCTAAAGATAACATCGATACCTATTGACTAGATTTATGGCACGACAAATGTTACGACAAGTATACATCATAGCATATTTCTAACCCCTAATCGTATTATATATGATTCTCTGGATATTTTTTTGTGCACTTATGGAATCTTTGGATATTTATGAAGACCCATATGGTCGCCTTCCGATATGGGAGTATCAACATGGTAGCAATTCTACAGTTAAATATATTTTAGTCTTTATAGTATACAAATTTTGTGATAGAATAAGAAGACTAGAATAATCATTTTTTAATACAAAATATACAATTTGTTAAATTCATGTCATTTGTCTCAAAGATTGAAGACAATCATTTCAAAATGATTTCTATACACTCATTTTCATACTTAGCCAATTCAATGTCATCAAAATTAGAATTACGACCTACCATCAAACATTTACATAAATACATTGATTTTCATCCAGATGATGAAATTTTTATAAGATTTAAACCATATTAAAAACTAAGTACCACTGTTAAAATGATTGTATCAGGCTTTTGAGTGTAACTATAAAGTTATCATACTACTAAAAAGCCTTTAACATAAATTCTACAAGTCAAATCACGTGGATCTCTTCATTTAATTCTCATTTGAGAATAAAATACAGTCTCTAGGTCTATTTGATATAACTCTAAATTTAATCACACTATTAGGACTAGTATACGTGTACATATGTAAATCTCAATGTCATAAAAAAAGGTTATCTAACTTAATAGACTCATATTGAGTATAAAAATTTTCAGAACAATGAGCTTTATTTATCATAAACTCATTAGTCTTTTACTTAGTCTTCAATAACCTGAATATTCTCAATAAACTCAATGTCCAATTAGAATGTCCACAAATCCCAGATAAGGTTAAAATTTTATACTCCATACATATACTTCCATATCTTTCATCAATTTTTCCTCTTTGTACTCATATGATTAAGGGATTGAATTATTGAAAAAAGACTGTTTCTACTCGGAGACAGATTACTCCCACTTGAATTAGAAATTTAAAATAACTCATTTGTAATCAAAACTGATTCACTAATACACATAATATTAATTTTAATAATATTCTCCAAACTTTTGTCTCTTACTAGGAAAAATGTCAAATATCATGTATTGTGACTCGATATCTACCCAAAATTTTACTTATGAACAAGTATCATTTGGACTGTTATGTGATCTCATAGATATATATCTTATTTTTAATAGACTCATGTCCTTAAACTCATTATCAAGAAATTACATAGTCGATTAGGGGTCTAAGACAACTCATATTTGGTTATCTACATGTTCAAAGGTTATATATTCTGAAGGTACTAATATTGAGAAAACTCTATTAAGTGACATGTTACATTTAAACAATACTCTTCCCAAAAGAAAATACGTAAATTGGACTGCATTATCTCAAGTCCCATCACATTCAGTAATATTTCATTCTTTCTTCCCAATAAACAATATAATTATTGGTGATCGAGGATGTTAGGTTTTTAGTGTGTTGGCAATTCTTTAGACAAAATGACTGTTATAAAATATTTGTAAAAGTGAAGGAGTTATTTGGTTGGTAATATAGTCCTTGAATGAGTCCAAGATGTCAAGAAGATCACATATGATCAAGGGAATGCAATTAGAAGTTTAAAGAGTGCCAAAGAGCCGCACAAATTATGCTCCAAATTCTCAGCCGCAACTTGCAATGCATTTTTCACATAAAAAATATTGGAATATAGATAAGGCTATTTCTAGAAGAATTTTAGCACTTTAAATTAGCTTTCCAACGTATTTTAAATCATCTTAATCGGATATTGGGAGATAAAGTTATAATAAACATACTGACAATTTTTTAGTTGTTGCTCGCCTGTCGCTGAGCTATCGCTCGAGCGACAGTGTTTCCCGAGGAAATCTTAGTTCATGTTTTAAAGAGTTTTAATAGGCCTAGACTGCCTAACTACATTTTACTATAAATATTCAAGCTCTTGCATTTTTTTGTGTGGTTGTTTATTATTCTTTTGCCTCATATCATTCTTTAGATATCTAAGAAAACATTCATCATTTGTGATTTATCATTTTCATTATTGAGATCATTAAACCACACTTTGAGAAAATATCAAATTGAAAAATCCAAAACATCTGCTTCCTAAATTCATATTCAGAAATATACTTTTTAATAGCTTTCAGGTTGTTGAAAAATGAGGAAGGTTGGACAGCAAGCGCGGGAAGAGTACAAAGAACAAGGCGTTCTTAGTGATCCATATGAGATAGACAATTCTAGAAGATCGGGAGCAGATGTGAGTGAAACACGCTTCAGTGGATCTTGGAGATAGATCAGCGAGTCTAGTAAATTTTCTAGAGGTGATCATATTGTAAGTTCACATTGTCTATAGTGGAAACTACTACCTTAGTCTCAGAGTTTTTACTAAATTAAGGGTTTTCTCCTTTATCATATTTTTGTGTTATTTGCTGCTTCTTATATATCTACGCATTCAAACCTTATGAAAATTGAATTAATTGACTAACCATCTAGAAACAAGTAAAAATGACTTGTTGCTTATTAATTGTTAATTTTATTTCCACATTAGGGTTGAATTAGTAACTAACAAGTGGTATCAGAGCCTAATAGTGATCATTGATCCAAAATTTTGTCTAGATGAGTCAATCAATTTATGATTCGAGATCTGAGTGTTATGTGGAACTTCGGGAGGCTTATGATCAATTATTTGAGGAGAGTTTTAAAATTAAGAAGATGAATAAAATCGTGCTTAAAAAGGTTAATGCACTTGAATAATGCACTTGAATTAGAAAAAGAGGGTCTTATAGCCAAACTTGAGGAGTTGACTAAATGTTTGAATGAATTAAAGGTTGAAAAAGAGTCATTAAATGTCAAAGTTAAATCTTTTACGAATGATCTTGAAAATCAAATTCTCAACTTCAAACTTTTTTGAGCGAATCTAAAAAAAAATTGATAATATAATAGGTCTGCACAAACAAGCTGGGAATAGAAGAGATTTTGACGATAATGAAACAAATTCTCATACTACTTCATCTTCTAACAATAAGTTTATACATGCCTCAAAGACTAAAGTTCAAAATTTGAAACCTAGAGTTGCTTCTTGGTTCATCCCTACGTGTCACCACTATAGTAAGGTAGGTAGGGATGTAAATGGATCAGATATGGATCGGATATGCCTATATTTGATCCGATTAGATATTCCAACGAATATTTAATTTTTAAATTCATATCCGTTTTGCTTTGTTATTAGATATACGATCCGAAATTAAAGAAATTAGGAAAAAAAAAATCAATGTTGGAATCAACTTTTTATTTATTTATTATTGTTTTTCCAATTTTTCTCATTTTTAAACAGGTTTAATAATTAAAAATTTCTCAATTGTTTTTTAAATTTTTTGAATTTGATGACTTTTTTATTCTAAATTTATTTATTTTAGTGACAAATAACATGCCATAAAAATATTTTACCGATTCAATTATTTATAACAAATCGGATCGAATTGTTTTCAGATCTGATTGAAATACATCCATATTTGATCTATTTAATTAACGAATTATCGAATTCGAATTTTGATTGGATTATCGGATTGAGATCTTAAATTCATCTCCCATTAATTTCATCGTATTCGGATCAAAATTCAATCAATTGACAACCCTAAAGGTAGGATACATAAGACATAAGTGCCACGAGCTCTTCAATAGGAACATGACCAAGAATGTAGGTGTCTGAAGACTGAAATCATCGGTACAACATAGGTTTCCTCCATCTAAAGTTCAAAATCTGAAATCTAAGATTTTTTTCTACTTGTTTCAACTGTGGAGAATTAGAATATATAAAGCCTAAGTGTCATAAATTCTTGAATAGAAATAGACGTTAGATCTTAAATAGAAATAAAAATTAAGAGTTTGGTAGTAGGATTGACTTCCTTACTAGTCAGGTGAGTCAATTGACCAAGTTAATGACACAGTTACTAGGATTAATTCTTCCACTAGGCAAGTTTGTGTGAAAAATAGTGATCTGAAAGATCTTGAGATAGATCACGGTACTTTTAAATGTAAGAGCATTAGTTTACCTAACTGATTAGGTACTTTTGATGCATGCCTGTGCTTTATCACTGTGTTTTATTTATTACAGCATGCATTTCAATTTTTTTTTCCTATTTTGTTTTAAGTTGTTTGATTTTTATTTTTTTTGAAAAAATAATTGAAGAATAAGAAAGAGGATTTTTTTTCTTCAACTATATAATTTACTTGAATATGTGTTGTAATCAAGTATAAGCTTAACTGATGTGTTATAGCATATTTTTCATTACTTTCTTTAAATTTATGTGGAGTACTTAATATATGTTTCTTCATGTACCATTTGCACCACACATACTATGATCTTGTGATGAGTCTTAACCGCGTGTGTGAAATTTGAGATGCAATTATCTGTTTGTAAAATGACCTTGAATATGAATTGACCTTAACTTAGTTGACCTAAGCTCTAGTAAATTCTCCTGAAAAGTAAAATAAAGTGTGTGTCATCTTATACTCTTTTTCGAAACCTATTTGACTCGAGTAATCAAGCTCGAATGATTTCTCATAGCCTGATGCCCTATGGTCAATTGATTTGGAATTATCGACCTAAAACTCGTTACAGAGATCATCTTAGTCGCTTAATGAAAAAGAGTCTACACATAAGATGTTAAAAAGTGAAGAGAAAAATGATGAATTTGAAAAGCAAAATATAAATTGTCAGAAAAATAAGCTCAAAATCAGGGGGAGAAAAGAATAATATACGAGAAAATGAGTTTTATGTATATGTCCTAGTATGCTGTTTCTGGTTGACTTTCATTTGTAGATGAATCAACTTATTTAATAGTGATATTTAACATGTTCTTTCTCACAAATTTAAAGTTTGAAGTCTTGTTCACAAGAAATTAGTCACACTTAACACACATGAGTCATTTATATAATTTACTCCATTTAAACTTGAACTGAGTATGTGGGAAAGCTTACTAATCATTGATTATGCGTATGTATGCTATCAACTGCATATTTGAGTTGTTATATTTTGTTTATTTATTTCTCTTCGTCATTTAGGAGATAGACGACTGTTTTTGTACAGAGTGAAAAGACATCTCAGCTTGACAATTTATACACTCGGGTTTTGCTATGTTTGACTCCAATGTAAAGTCTCCCTCACAATAGGAGCTCATATTTTTTTATTAATCGTGAGCCTCCCCTATTGTGAGGGGGTGTATACCGACCTCAATGTACATATAGAGATAAAGATAGTTACATAGGGCCTAGTGGCCCTGTACAAACTGGCCCCATGTGATAGTTCTCGGGCTTATGTGGCCTTGGTAATGTAGCATGATTTAGACATATAGCTCCTATTTTAGTATTTTCATTTTTCTAAAAACTCATTTTTTAAAATTCATTTTAAATCATACATTATCTCATAAATAATTTTACACATAAATTAAAAAAATTTCCCTATTTTTTATTCTCTAAAACATCACAATTCCAAAATACATTATCTCCAAAAATGGGGATAAACAGTGGGTTAGCGTAACTTAAAAAGTTGATAGAAATATAAATAAAAGTCAACATTAATTTTAACTACAGAAATCATAGAATCCACAATTGTTCAATCACACTTTTCATCATTTTTTATCAAAATCTAAAAAAAATTGAGTTTTAGCTACTCCAAATAGGGATATTCTATTAGCTCTTGTTCCATAAAACTATGCTAAAATTTTATCAAATTTTGAACTGGTCCAACTTCAATATTAACAACACATCTCACGAGATCTAACAATTTTTATCAACTTTTTAACCTCACGTTACGAGTTTTAGCATGTTTTAATAAAAAAAATTGATGAAATTTGAAGTTAAAAAGCAAGTGAAAATTATGAATATGATGAAATATATTATTAAAAATAAAATTGGACCATCTTA
>CAIGRN010045365.1:0-13120 GCA_903798345.1 Fraxinus anomala
TGTTGTTAAATTTTGTGTCCAAAAATATTCTTGAATCAAAATACCTCTTTCTCGAAAAAAATAAATAAATTATATTTAATGTCTTATCTTATTGTCTTTCATTTCTAATCTTTTGGGTTTCTCCTGAAGTTGTTAAAGCAAATTGAAGTCATTTACTTGTAGACAATACAAACAAATACAAGTCGATGTTAATACGATATATTCATCCGCTTGGACGATTGGAGGTTTTGCATTCATAATCTACATGGGTGACCTTTATAACTGGGACATGGTAGTTATCCAATTTTTTATTGCAAGAGAGCTATTCAAGTTATTTAGGAGAGCACATGAAGACAGGCGCCTCCCAAGTTTCAGGCTTTTAAATTGGTGAGTAAGCTATCGATCTCTTAAGTCAAAGCTTTTATTTTTAATATTTAGCAACATTTGGAGAACTTTCATAATCAAGTTGTGCAAGTTCAAGTGGAGTGAAGCTTATGGATTTCTCATGAGTGTGACTAATGTTCGTTGATTTTATGCTTCTTCTTTTTCCAATTATTGTTTAATTAAGTAAACATGATTTCTGAGCTTTTGTCAACATCCAGATGTCCAAGAGTTCAAGGTCTCGCGTCACAATAACCCTCGGCTGCAGTGGTGAGGTAGTCTCATTACAAAACTTCTTTTGTTTATACTTATATTAGATCATGTTTATTATTTTAACAATTTCTTGTTCGGTTTGAAATATGTTAATAACTTAAAAATTGCAAAAATGATCAACAAGTTTTAGATTGAAACAATTGGTTCTTGGGTTCTACACTTGCTAATTTTTGTGAAATCCCTTAGTCCTATTATTAATTTGTAGTTTTTTTGTGTTAAAAAAAAACATTTTAATCAGTTTTTTATGGAAATGTGGATTTGATTGAGGTGCTTTTGCTTGTCCTCACAGTAAAAAAAACACATGTAACTTGTATGTTTTTGATAATTTTGATGGTATGGATACCTGCATTTGAAATCTATATGCATTTTCGAACTATGCACTTGTGAACTTGGCTATGTTCATTTTGGTTGTCTTTTGCAGGTAGTAAAAAGTGCACAAGTTGCATTAATTCTTTTTATTGATTCAGAGCTAACTTGTCTTTTGCACCAATGAAGTTCTCAATAACATTTTTCATTCTTCCTTGTATTCACTGCAACTGAATTTTTTTGGATCTCTATTTCGGTTTGGGTCCGGCATCTACACGTTTTCCATTGCACGTGAAGCCTTCTCTGAACATTTCCTTCTTTAACTAGAATCATAGTTGTACAGATCAATTAGGTTTTCATTTCTCTTTCTTTTTCTGATGTTGTAGAAATTACCTTGGCAAGCGTTACATTCGGGTACATTCTTATTACAAACAAATTAGGCTTCAAGTCATTGCATTGCTGTTCATTGGTTTGGTAGTAAAAGCTTGTATTTTTAGTTGATTTGGTTATTCACTTTTATTGGAATAAAGCTTTGTGTAGTGTTCTTGTTTTAATTTTCAAGTCCCTGCATTTAATTAGATTCTGTAAGCTAGGTATAAGTTAGTAGAAAATTTTCTATAATGTTTTGTGTTGTTTTCCAGTTTCTTTAATTTCAGTAACTAGACTTAATGTTATTATTTTGTGAACCATTACTATTTGCCAATAAGTCCATGCCAAACATTTTTGTTACTTAGCAGAAGATTTTTGACAGTCATTGATGAGATATGAATGATCAATACATACTCATATGCACATGTGTAAAAAGGATAGTATTGATATGTAAGTTTAATATGTGTAATTATCTTTCTATTTTGGTTCAGAATTTCATGAAATATAATGTAGGAAGTCATCTTCTCTATTGGACAATCATGCATGTTAAGTTAATTTGAGAATATGACACCCTATTTATTGATTTTATGATCATAATTCGTAATTTTATTATAATTTATCTTTTTGAGTCAAAATTCGCCTTTAGTGATATCTCTTGAATTCTGATTAATTTAGAACTGGTCAGTATATTTTGAAATAATATTATGTAATTCAATAGCAAATTTGGAGAATATGAATCTTTTTAAAATTTAAGCTTTTATGCACCTTTACAAGAATAAATATTTACGTGCACACGCATGTATGAAATTTCTCGAAAATTTACATATACTTATTTTTAAAATTAACCAACCAACGTACAACGCACGTTGAACCCACTAGTTTACCTTGAAAAATGTACAACATTAAGCAGCATGATTTAGAAAATTTCCATATTTATTCGTTGCCCAATTTCTTGCTGAAATACCTGTACATCTGAATAAAACCATCAGAATTTCTAGCCGAGCTTCAATTGATTGGATGTACATCTCTATCATAGACAAGTGTAGGTTTCTTGCTTACGCTCAACTAAGTCCCTTTTGTTAGCGAAATGAATAATTTTTTGGCTTTAGAAGTTCCTTCAAATATGGATTTAGTGGTGACAAAATAGAGAGAGAAGGGTTTCAAACATAGAAGAAGTTTTGCAGTTTCTAAATTCTTTTTTTTTTTTTTAACGTTTCGGAGAAATAAAATGGTGAGCAACGGTGAAGTTTTCAGGTCTAAAATTACAGTTTACTTGTTGGATTCTTTCAGCATTTGGAGGTCTAATGTTTGGCTATAACATTGATATTCCAGGTGCATTGATATACATATACACATTCATATATACTATATTGCAGAATATAAATTCTCTATATTGAAAAAAAAATACTCTTATGGGATTTATTTAACACACTACTAAAAAATGCTGCATGACGGAAATTCCCATCGCTTATAATGCCCTTATTTCAGTTGGTAACAATTACTGTTGAAAATTTTTCGTTGTTAATTCCATGAATAATGTTGTTTATCATTATGATGATAGAATATCGGTGATGTGGCAATTTATGAGAAATAATGAGATTAAACAATTCAATTTTTATGAGAGGGAAGAGGAAGAGGAGAAAGAGAGAAAAATGTGAGGGACAATAAGTTACCCCATTATCGATATTCTATCATCATGATGATAAATAGTATTACTCTATTTCCATTGGTGAAAGTCGTATCGGCAATTTACTGACATAATAATAAATCATAGAGAACTATTGATGAAATAATAATTCTCTTGCGACGAAGCAACTTGAAGGTAGACAAGAAAAAACTTACAATTTTTATTTGCTTTATAAGGATGGTTCTCGAAAAAAAGATTCTTTATAATTCATTGACAAAGTATGCTAAACCACGTTATTTTAAGAACGTGAACTTAGCAGTATAAACTGTGAGTATCATGCCAACAAACGAGCATGGATGACCGGAATTTTATTCCAAGACTATGTTCAACAACTCGATAGAAAATGGATGGTAGAAATGTTCTCTTGCTTGTTGATAATTGTTCCATTCATCCAAAAACTATTGAAGGTTTCAAAATTATTGAATTTTTTTAGCCTTCCATTGAAGATTCATCCTCGTGATGCATGGATCGTACAAGCTTTGAGATTCATTATCATCATCAATTTTATCAAAATATTTTGGATGATTATGAAATTTGGGATCCCAATACAAAGAACATAAATATATTTTAGATACGATGAATCTTGCGATCTCAGCTCAGACATCAATAGATGTTCAAGCAAGTACAATTGTAAATTATTTTCGACACTCTAAAGTTAGGTCTATGGATAATTTGGTTTCAGAGAAATTGGATCAACACTCAGATGATGGAGGCGTTCAACAATTGTAAATTTTCTAATAAAAGAGTTGAAGTATCGTGATTCAATAAATGTATTGAACTATCTCAGAGGAAATGAGGCTACTTCGGAGTTGTTGAATGACAAGTAAACTATTGAGAACGTCACAAAAAATGACAAAGAAGAACTTGAAGATGACTGTCTCGCGCATGGATGTACTCCAAGCGACAATCGCATTGCATAATTTTCTCTTGCAATAAAGAACACTACACCAGAACTTGTTAATGCATTAAGAAAAGTTAGATACGAGGTCTAAGGGGACATCAAGTTCGAGAGAAATAAGTAAGATTGGAGTCATTTTTAACAAATGCATCCTAATTGAGTCATGTATATAAATAATTTTTTTGTGTAAGGAGATAATTAATTTATATATCAAATGAGACCTATATATTATTTTTAAAATGTATTATCTTATAAACTTAGTGAATTATTAATTTATCACATTGGTCTCAAGTCGGGACGATAAAAAATATTATTTAGTTTAGATTATTAATTTATCAAGGTTACACTGTACAATGTTATAAATTACTTCATTTTGAATTAATACAAATTTCTTTTAAAATTTAAACAATATTGTTTATATACAAATAGCTAAATTATTATAATTTTTATTAATTCACTAGTGTAATCGAACAATATATTTTTTGTAAAAAAAAAAAAAAAATTCAATATTTTCTTTTTGCGTCAATTTAAAAGTCATTTAGACGTGATTTTGTTTATTTTTTTCAATAACAACTTCTAATTAAGAGCCAAGGTTAACAAAAAATAAATACAAAATCAATGAAAGTGAACTGGGTACCAAATTTGGAACAATTGCTCGATATTTTTCCTTTTAAACCTGCATTAATTTTTCATCCACAACTGTTTTTTTTTTATAATTAAGTTACTGTTTAATTTACTAAGTTAAAAATGTATATATTGTCGGCATGTCCCTGTCCATTGATTAGAGGATACGCCAAATGGAGTTAAATTAAAACATAGGGCTAGTCGATGTTCCTTTGCGACACCTTTGAATGAAAAAGAAAAATTTAAGCCAAAATGCATTGGTTCACTTAGTATCCCAAAATTCAATAAGAAGTTAATTTATGGCCTCCATCTTTGACTATCCTCTTTTTTTTATTTTTTCCTCTGTTTTCCTTGATGAAGAAGTAAGCGAAGAATAAATGTAGACGAATTTTTTGTTTTTGTTTTTGCATTTACTTCTTATAAAAGAGTTTTTTTTTAATGAATTTATATTAGATTAGCTTCCTTTAAAAGTTATAATAATCAAATAAAGTACTTTTAAAAAGTTATTCAAGTATACTTAAAATTAATTTCTCTTAAGTAACTTTTGATTTTTAAAAATTATGTCAAATGAATCCTTATTCTTTCTTTTTTATTCATGTCGTTGAAATATGAAAAAATAGCAAAATTCACTTAAATTATTTCATTAACTCTCCGTGTTTTTAGTTGAATGTATTGTTTAAAAAAACACGTTGCAATATACTTAAATCCAAGAAAATTAAAGAGTCAAAATTAACGATCACAACTCCAACAATTGTTAAATAGCTATATACAAATACTACAAGTAAATAAAAATTCATAGAAACATGGTTGAGCCAAAATTCTCACAAGGATGTAAAAATTTTGAAAGAACAAAATATGCATGAATTACATATATATTAAAAAAACAATCTCGAAATTTCTATGTAAATTTAAAGGAAAAATCAAAATGTTACAGAGCCGATCACCACCCCTCATATTTTGCTACGTTACTGATTGAGATTTGAGATTGAGTACTTAACATATCACACAAAACACTTATATACCTAGTCGGGAGTGACAACTTCAAAATCGAATAGAATTAACGAATTATGTTGTTGACCTACTCGATAAGAAATAATCATACAAATTTGGGGCGTGAATTACTATGTGAAAAATGGATAATAAATTCGGAGGTTGGCCCATTGCATATTCAAACACCTTTATTTGATTCCATTGAATGAGGACAGGTGCCGGTGATCAAACTTCAACTACCCCGTCGGCCGAGGAGTGGGGTCACCATAGAGTGTCCCACACGAAATGACTATATTACCCTCATTTGGTTTTATAATATATTAATTAATTCTACCGTTTTCGCTCTACAAGTTAAGCTCCCGTTTGGGCTAAAATTAGTTTTTAAGAAAAAAATTATTTCGAAATAATGATTTTTTGAAAAATGTATAATTAAAAAAAAAAATGAAAATTTATGTGTAATATTATTTTATTGAAAAATATGTTTTTAAAAAGAGTTAAAATGGAATCCAAATCGGGACTAAAACTAGGGATGACTTGAATCATTTGTGAGTTCATAAGTTCGAATTAGATATGACATACTTAGTCCCTGTTTGATACACATTAAAATGAAAATAATGCATTTTTTTTGGTGATGTGATGGTGAATAGAAAAAAAAAGAAAAATTATTGATGTGATGAAAAATATTATTTTATTGAAGAATGTGTTGTTGAAAATAAATAGAAGAATGCGAATGAAAACTATAATGTGGCTCATACATGGGTTTATAGCGTATGTTTAATAGATATTATTGAAAAAATAATACATTTTAAATAGTGATATGATGTGAAATATGTGATTAAAAAGTAAAGAAAAGTTATGAACGTGATGAAAAATATTATTTTATTAAAAATGTGTGGTTGAAAATGAGTTTTGAAACAATGTATTTTGAAAGAATGTATGTCAAATAGAACTTAAAGAAGTTATATTTCAAATAGTGATGCTATCTCAATATTATAATATGCGAAAAAGAGAAAACTTACTTATCTAATTGTATTAGGAGCATATTTGGATGGACTTATAGTTTAAGATTAAGTCTCATTTTGTTGTAAAAAAATTGCCAAGGGAGCACTCGTGGGACTCAGAGCTTAAAAGATAAAATAAACTACCTAGGTGGAACTTTTTTTCATCTAAAAAATCACGGAACCAACCACTTAAAAGTTGTGAATTTTTTTGCCAAACATGTTCTCTTCCAATTAAATTCAAATCGAATAAAGGAGAGTCATAAAAATATATATGAAAGTTGAACTTTTTTTCAACATCATGTTTCTACCCGCCGTTGCACTAAAAAATAGCCTTAAAAAGCCTAATGCAATTTTAGGTGGTATCCACAAAAGAAAAATAATGTATACTTTGGAAAGTCATTTTTTGACAAGTTAATTTCATGGCCACTAAAATTCAATAAAATTTCAAATTTATCATTAAAGTATTACTGTGACCCTTTTAGTCACCAAAAATAAATAATATTACATAATTTGTTACTCCGTTAGTTTGATTAATGCCATAATCAGCATAATAGCTATTAAGTCTTCACCTCTACTACTGACCATTGAAGTGATCAATTCCTATAAGCTGACCTCCTATTTTTAGTTGTGTTGCAAGCTTTTTAGTTGAAATTAGGATTAGGGTCAAAATGAGCAATTCGAGATTTTTATTCTATTTTGAAGACTTCTAATTTCACGACATGTACACAACAATCTTTGGTTCAATGATGCAAACTCAAATCTGGCTCATGTCTTTAAATTATTTATTAATATTCAAGTCAATTTTTTATCTAAACATTTTAAGCAACCATAACTTCTATCTACTTATTTATCATTTATTTATAATTTAAATAATTTATAAATACTTCTCAAATATGCTCTAAATGAGTCACAAAAATATTTTAGCGGTCAATTTGAAATTTCCCTCGAACTTTGGTGACCATTTGAGAAAAATCTCTCTTTTTTGATAGTTTTTCCCCGCAAAGGGTATTGTCGTCAATTAAAAAAATTTCCAAGAAACTTGCAGGGTGTGCCTGTATTAAAAAATGAAGACCAACTCTCTCGTGCGCATCGTGGGTTTCCCCAAGAACACAACTCTAAAAATCCAGTCCAAGAAAAAAATCCCGACAAAAATTCACAAAAATATACTAGGAGGAGCGCCTGAGCCTCCAATAGTGGCTTTATGGCGGCGTTAAAATTGTTCATATTTACTGTATTTCTCTCCGTAATCCTTGCCCACATCAGAGCTGATGCTGATTCACCAATCTCCGTCGTTGACGATGAAGTCCAAGTACCCAGATCGGATGGCTCTGATTCTGTTTTGATAGAACAACTCAAATCTAAGATCCATACTCTTGGTTAGTCAGCTCAGAAAATTTTCGATTTTTATTGTTATGTCGTAAAGCCCATGATATAGTAAATGGCAGTTCCGTTTTTGAGTATTAAGCTATTTCTGTTTTTCATTTTCTTTTTTAAATTTTGAGTGATTGTGATTTATGGGTTATTGGGTTTTGACGATTGCTAGTGAAACTTGTAAGCATTTGTTTGGGGAAAAAATTTATGCAGAAGCGCATTTGAAGGAACTTTTGGGTAAATATTTATATAGATGGAGGTGTCAGCTAATGAACTGAAAAAGATTGCGAACATATGTATGGAGAGTAGAGATAAGGTTTTGAGTAGTAAGTTGCGTGTGTTGCTATTGTATCATTTTGGGCGTGTGGAATTTTCTGGAAACTGACCTCTCTGCGGGGGCGTACACGGTAAAAAAATGTATACCTTCATGTTTTACCATGTTTTACCACTGAATTAGTCCCATTCTATTGATTTAGAACTAACACCTGATTCATTAGTGCATTTTTTTCTGCCTGTGATGTACATTTGGAGTGGAGTTTGTGTGGTTGTGAGGTATTCAAGGTAGTTGCCAAGATTGTCTTGTTATGTTCGATATGTAAAGTTCATGAAAAAATTATTTGGAATAGTATATATTGGACAGGAAAGTGCCTAGTTGTTATGTTTAGTGCTAGTAATTTTCTATTTGTGTGCAACACTGAGGGTAACCAAGTCGGGTAGTTCTTAAGGAAAAAAGATGAAGCAACATGGCTGTGGCTGTGTATCTTTTACCTCTTTTCAAATCCAGATTTTGCAGAGTGCAGTCATAATAATTTTTCATCTTTTGCTCAAACAACGATAAATAACTATTGCCTTCACCTGTAGCCATAAAAAGGGAAGGAAACAATTGGTGGAAGAATAAACTAGACTTTGCTGAAGTCAATGGTTCTAAAAAATCAGTGGCAGCTAAGATTACCGAGCAGAAGTATAAGTTTATATAATGAAGCCGATGTGATAGGTGGTGTAGAACTATGCCAGTGAAGTTTTGGCATGGAGGCCTAGTGTACATCTACCCGATTTGTAATCATTCTACTGATTTTGTTTCTAATTTACCTTAGGAGGAAGTGATTACTTACATTTCTGCATGAGACTATCCTGTTGCAGGACATTAAAATTCAACAATAGCCGTTCTCCAGTAGATTGCATTCTTTTCCCTGCTGACCAAACTTGTACATGAATTTGTAAATAGAATGACGTGGTAGTATACCCCCTCCTTGGGGTAAGCCACAAGTAATGAAATGATTTGATTACTTTATTCATATAATAGCGGACTGTAACTGTATTTTCATAATTACTCACACATTTCTATTGCTTGAAGCGTCTCATGTCGAGGAGAAAGCTCAAGAAATAAAAGGTAAGGATGAGGTTATTGCTGCGAAGGAGAAGATAATCAAAGAAAAATCAAACAGCATTACATCATTGCAGAATGAAATTGGTTCACTACAAGTGAGGCATTAAAATCCCCTGAATTCAGTTGTTGTATTCTTTTTCCTGCTAGTGACAATGCTTTGTTTATTAGAAAAAGGGAACATTAGTCGCTGAGGAACAGGTGGGGAAGGCACATGCACGAGCTGAAGAATTGGAAAGGCAATTGGAGAAACTCAAAACAGACATTGAAGTGAAAAGTAAGGAAAAGGAAGTATTCAAAGTCCGAGCAGAGGAAACTGTAAAGAAGACGGTTGAATTAAATGCCAAAGTTGAGAGTGTAAGATGTTTCTTTGTCTGCTGTGCCTGTAAATTATTTTACACGTAACAATGGCCTCAAGTTTCATAACTTTTGTCTTTTAACAGTGGAGTCTGAAATGATAATATGTGTGTGTTTGAATCTCATTAAAATGATAATAGAATTTTTGGAATAGTGATTGATGAGAGAATGTGTGGTGGAAAAGTGACGAAAAGTTTTAGATTTGTGTGTAATATTATTTTATTTGGAGAATGTGTGGTAGAAATGAAGAAAAAGAAGAAATGAGAATTAGATTAAAATGGGTGTCAAAGAGGGGCTATATCTCACGACTCTCTCTCCTTTTTGTTTTACTGTGATTTGGTGTCTTCGTTTATTAAAGATGAAATGTGGAGAACTTGGTCTGGGCGTATTTTTTATGCATTGGTTAGGAAAACTAATGTTAGTGGTAGACCTAGGGTAGAGGACATGGAATTAAGTAAATGGAGAGGTTATAAGCATTGGTAGTTTCATTCTGGAGATGGCTGTTGATAGAGTGACATATGAGGTGGAAGAAGACGATCAATGTATCCGACTCCATATGAGGATGAGATTTTTTCTTTCTTTTTCATGTGACTTTTATATGATTTATTTTTTTACATTGGAAAGATTTCTACATCCTAATTATCCCGTGACATAGTACATATGGTAATGTACAAGGACGGGATCAATGCGGTATGCATTAATAAAGAGATGATTCTGCTGAAATTTGTCAGAAGATATTATAAGTAACAGTAACACAACATGTTGAAAAGCTTATATTAGTATGATTGAATATGATGACGTTCCGCATTAGTCAATTTTTATATGCACCATTTGCTGCCAGTGGAAAATGGAAAATAAAAACCTTTCTCTCTCTATCTGCACTTCAATCTAACTTTCATTCCATATTTGTGCATGGTTTGCTTCCGTTCTGTTTGCAGCTTCAAAAGGTCATTGATGAACAGAAAACAAAATTACGTAAAACTGAACGAGCTCTTCATGTTGCCGAGGTATATTACTAATGTTTCAAATACTTGTTAAATTTTTTTTAAAAAATTGGTTGGGATAATTAATTGCTTGTTCTTTAAAATTTTTATGTAGGATGAATTGATGAAGGCGAAGTCTGAATATACGTCCAAAACTAAAGAGTTGATGGAGGTAAGCTTTCAATGGTTTTAATGTTCCCTACTACCCTTTTCTATGCTTTTTTCATAGGAGTTCAATTTTGGAGTCTCATTTGACTTCCTTATTGCTTAAATGTTCTATTGCATTTCATGATACTTCTGTTGCATTGTGTATTGAGTTTTGCATTACTCTTTTTGTTTGACCTATCAGACATAATTAAAGATTCTCTATTTCCGCTATAGTTCTTCTGCAGCACAGTATTTGATTCATTCCTTCAACATGGCTATAAAGCTTATTCACACAATCTAGGTTCTATTCAAACTTTTCATTTAAGTCCAGATAATACAATATTAATTGTAGACATGATTCAGTTGCATGTTAATTCTCTCTCTTTCATCCTTTCTATTGTTTCTCTTGGTTTATCACGGTCCTGAATAACTATTTATATATCTTCAATTTTGTTATCATGGAAATGTTAAATTCTTTTCTAGTTCATGTTTATTTTGAATAACCTTTTCACTAAGCTCATTCTGTTGATGAAGTGTGACTTGGCACTTTGTTTCATATTAAACATAACATACCTGGTCTAATTGCTCTTTTACTCTATATTTTTTTTAATCTCAATTTTGTCAATTCACATCATTTTTCTGGTATCTGAGCTAAACATTTTTTCTTCTTCTAATCTCGCTTTGTTGGATTAGTTACTAACTACAATCTCTTTACGCCATGAAGGAGTGAGGGGAACTTAGTGGTTCTACTACTCACAAAATTATTTATTCACTGATTTTTGTTTTTTCTCTATGGTATTTTCCTTCCTATAATTTTTTTATTTTTATTTTTATGCTGATCAAAACTGTATTTAACATATCATAAATGACACCTGATCTTTCCCACATAGAATCAAACTGATTTTTTGTTTATATGGATTCGGATAATACAGTCTACCAATAGTTCATTTGATTGGGAACCTGTAGTAATTCTACCCTCTCAATCAATTCGTGAATGGGGCAAAAAGTTGGCAATGAAATCCAATCTAATTACTAAGTCGCTGGATTTACGTGCAAATCACTACAACCATATAATTTTATGTTACTTTTGTGGATAATTTATAACATCAATTTACTTCGTTCTTCTGTAAAATACGTGAATTCTTAGATGGGAATCCAGGAAGCGTAATACAGTAATTTTGTATCTAGAGGCAAAGGAAAATAATGGCCAGTAAATAATTTTTCTGAAATCAAGGAATGACATTCCAAAAAATATAAGTGCATGAATGCAATAAATTAATTTATTGAAATACATATAAACTTATGACAAACCTAATGGAAACTATAGAGTTCTGTGGAGTTTCTATTATGCTTCTAGCTTCTTTATGATAAAGTCTATGGCCCCAGTTGTCATTGGGTCTTTGTGAAAACCTACCATAGTATGTGCCTGTCGAAATTTGGCTGTAAACTATCAGATATTTTTCTATTAATTTGGCATTCACTAGCAGAACTAGAGCACAGTGCAATTCTAATTAAGAGCTTCCTTGCTCATTTTGTGCTCTTCTTCAACGCTCATCTGGATTTTAGGGATACATCTGCTTTTCTTCTTGTTTACTTTTTACATACTAAATGTTTTCTGCCAAAGGCCCAAAGTACTTCCTTGCTGTAGCTGGTCAACATATTCTCTGTGATGCATAAGTTGTTCAGATCTTCTCTCTGGGCTCTAATTGATGTTTCTCTTCCACACGTATGCTCAAATTTGCACCATTCATTCCCTGTGAAGAACACTTTTACTTCTCTTTTTGGGTGTAATATGGCCTTATTTCATTTTACGATATATAATTAGGTTCATGGTGCATGGCTTCCACCTTGGCTTGCAGTTCATTTTATTCATTACCAGGTATCCTTTCCTGTACTTTTACTGCTTGTTTATATTACCTGACTATTCTTGTGAGTTTTGACTAAGTTTGTTATTTACAGTCACTTCTGGAGGAGAACTGGAATGTACACGGAAGACCTGCCTTGGAGATGGCAATGCAGAAGGCAAGTGTCTAAGTTGCATTGAGTACATTAAGCTTCCTCTTAGACATTGTTTGTGTATGAAGGAATTATGAAATGTAACATTCTCGCCTTCAGCCTCCATTTTTCAGTAGCCTATTCCTATCTGTTTTTTTCAGGCAATTGAGAAGAAGGCCCAACTTGAAGAGTGGGCTGCACCACACGTTGAAACCATGAAAACTGTAAGTCATCTTTGCATAAGCTAGGCTAAGTATGAGTGTTTGATTTGCTCTAATTGATGGTAATGCAGAAAGCAGGGATTGTGGCATGCATTCATAGTTAAGTTGTTTCTTTCAATTGATTGTTCATCATACATTCTCTCTCTCTCTCTCT
>CAIGRN010045372.1:0-12569 GCA_903798345.1 Fraxinus anomala
TAATCAAATCAAATGGATATACCAAATGCAAATACCTAGCAGTTTAGCAACTAGCAGTAGCAAGTCTAATTTTTATCGAACAACTATTTCAATTTTAAGCATTAGGAAGGAGATAAACAACTAACAAGTCAGGCATAGCCACAGGCAGCCAGCAGGCTACCACTTGCATTTTGAGGTTAAATTTTGTATTACATTTGAGATGAAAAATTAATCCCTTGAAATTGCAAGAGTAAATATAGGAGTGGTTGCAAATCTATAGAAAATTGTAGTCACGCAAAATAAAATATTGTACAGAAACTTGGATAAATGTTCCAAGACTACAGTGTTGTATCTAAAATGTTGTGTAAATTCTAAAAAGTATAGTCAAAATGGTATAAAGAGTTGATCCCCATCGTATTATTATGTCAATTTCTACCATTTATTCATAGAAGGTAAAATTATAAATAGACAAGAGTTTTATTTGTAGGATAACGTGACCATTCACTATTCAAAAAATAAACATATAATTAAAATATTATTTGTCATATTCTCCAAACATATTTGCCCCATTCAACCACAAAAAACAAAAATTAAGAGATAAAGACGTGTAACGAAATTTTCGTGTTTATAACGTGTGTCACTCCATTTATACTAGAATAGTGTAAATGAGTTTAAGTTCAATTTATTTCTGATTCTACCAAAAATCATACATGTTGAATTTCGAGTTTGACGACTGAGAATCAGCACGAACGTGATCTTTCGGTATCTGAAACAAAGGCGTCGAGGTGTGTTTTCGTCGCCCCTCCGATGCTTAAGTCAGAGAGAGAATATGAAAAAGCTTTGGTACTGAAAATTGTATGTAAAAATGTACCTGAATAATGATCCATAATTTTATATTTATAGAGGTAGGTGGTGCAATCCTATTAGGACTTAGTTTGATATATGTTCTTACCCTTAGGAATCTTGCATGAGATGAGTTTCGTACTGCAACTCTAGATATAGTCATAGTTTGACTATGACACTCGGCGATGTAGACCCCTTCTGGACGTAGGAGTTTTTGAGGTATTTGAATAGACTTAGAATTCCTAGAATGCCGAATCAGTTCATGTATAAGGAAACCTCCTGAGTTTGGCCAAGGAAAATGATCGAGCACACAATAATAATGGAAACCCGAGGACACATCTCGAAGACTCCATCACCACGTTACCGTAAATCATATCTACAATCCTCGAGATAACCGAGGACTATAGCGTACCCGAGGACTTTTTGTCCCCGTTTAGTATATACCACTCCTCGAGACTACGAAGCCCGAGGTGATAGTAAAGGCCCATATCAATTTCATTTAATCATCTAATTATATTTTTCATTTTAATTTGACAATTTTGTTAGGGTTAGTCTCATGTGACTTGTAAATGTACAACATACTATTTGTGTGGCGTCAACAACGATTGCTTTCTGCAATGTTCCTTTTCAACTAACTGAGGTTGAACATAAGACTGACTCGCCAATCCCTTCCATTTCCTTTCCTTTCAAGCCTCATTTGAGTCTATATTATGACTAGTTTGCCCTTGATTACACCATCAAAATAGGTTAAATCTAAATCTAAAGGGTAATTATATTACCACTACGAATTTTATTAAATACACCACAATTTTTAGTATTTTTTTTATTTACTTAAATATCCTTAAATAAAATTACATAATTAGGGTTTTAATAAAATAAATTATTGTTCCACCACAAATATAAATCTAATTTTTTCTTTCTTTCTTTTTCCTAAACTTAATTAGGGTTTCCATGAAATATACTTCTGAAGCAGAAATGTAGACATGGAAGAAAATCAATTGACTTCCGTTTTATCTTTTCTCAGTTTTCTTCCATATTTTATTCTTTCTCTCTTGAGGGTTGGGATAGATTAGTTGAAAGTAGAAATTAAGTTTTAACTTTGAAAAGCACCCAGATTCAAGGATGGTCCTGGATCTTCATACCATTGCCCGGTTGGTTGGTTTCGTGTTTGCTTTGCAAACATATTAGAAGAAACCTTAGACCACGCAATGTAACAAATAAAGTAGTCTTTGTCAATTCTGGAATTCTTTAAACTAACGTTAATGACTGCAATAGAAATCAATTCTGAAATTCTTCAAGACTAACGTTAATGGATGCAATAGAAATCAATTCTAGAATAAGAATTCATGAAGAAAATCACTTGCCAACTGGGTTTTTGGGCAATCGTTTCATGACTTTAAACGTGAATGATAGCTAGTATTCCAGTATAAATGAATACTTCCATTTGAAATTTTTTCCCAATATTGTAACACTGACTTCAATTCTTCTATATGATTTTCTTGTATAGATTGCACTCGGTCCTTGTGGGCGAGAAGTGAATTTCTTTTCAATCTGTAAAACAAATTTCTTTGTTTGTTGATGAAATCTTCTAAATGTTTACAAATATTATTTTTTTGGATGAGATAATGAGTAATATTGGAATGATAAGTAGACCACAATAGTGTATTTATTGTTTTATTTTTAGTTTTTATTGGATATGGAATCGTAAATTTGTTGTGGTGTATTTAATAAAAAATGTATTTTAATTGTGGTGTGATTATAATGTGGTGAAGTAATTACATTTTGTAGTGGTAATATAATTACCCAAATCTAAATGAGTAAATGACCAACTTTTCTTTTTTTTTTCTTAAATTAAAATTACAAATAATAATAATAATAATAATAATAATAATAATAATAATAATAATAATAATAATAATAATAACAACAACTTAAGTATTGAACTAGGTTATAAACTTTATTTTTGACTTGTTATATTCTAAAAGAATTTATTCACACTGAGAGTTACTTGGTCATTATGTAAAGATTTGAAAGTATCCAAGGAAGACATGATGAGGGATGAAATAGTCTTGATTGGAGTGGGCCGTGATAGTCAATCACCACTCATCTTACCAATTACCAAACTTGAAAAATAAATTTAAATAATAATTTTGTAGTGCTTCAATGGCTGCTTAGATTTAATTATAGTTCCTCACAAAGATCCATCCATATATTACAAGGATTCACCAATCAGGTGATGCTCAGTATACTCTCCGTACACGCTCCAGACATTGGTTACCGACATCACTCTCCTTATCCTACGCTCACTGCTATATGGCGACGCCTTACGACCAGCTTGTTAGCAGTTCATTGCATACAGTAGTCGCCAGATCAAAGGGAGCATTCGATCAACTGTCCGACAGCATCGATATGCACGCAATTTTGCCCTCGGGGTGGAGTCAGCGGTAGCAGGCGACGGTTTTGTATCGACACGAGCACGAGGGATTGAAGAGTGGCGATCGTGGAACATGGTTTGGGACGCAAGGCCAGCGCGATCCTACTCGACTTGGCTCCTCTTTGGCATATGCGCTTGCTTAGCCTCGCCATTGCTCGATTTTAATTCAGATGTCAATTGCAAAGTTTCAGTGATGATAGTGCTGATAGCTTCAAAACTAATGTGTCTTAGCCTTGGTTTGGGATTTCTTTTGGAGACATTTTTTTTAAAAAAAAATGATAGTGGAATATCTGTTTTGACAGTAGATTTTGAGAAGTAGCAAACGGATAGCTTTTCAAATTATGCTTTTAACTTCTCCACTTAACCAATATTAAAATATCAATTTTAACCCCTACCAATAAAATTAATTTCTTTCTTTCTTATCCTTAGTTTGTTACTATTCTACCTTTATTGGTATTCTATTCTACAATAATGTAGTCACATCCACCAATCACATTAATAATATTCTTTTGTTTTTATGTTTTAACTTGGTCGTTGACCTCTCAAATTTATTTTCTAATTCTAAAAAAATTTAGATTTTATAAATATTAATTTTTTTTCCTTCCAAAAATAACTATATTGTTTAAATAAATACGTTATATAAGTAAAAATAATAATTTCCAACAAAAATAATATATAAGAAGAATATTATAATAAATATTTATTTTAGTAATTATATACAAGAACAGTATCACACTTCTTTTTATCACATGCTGAAATATTAAATTTTAAATATACAATAATTTTGAAACAAAAGTTTACCAAACTCTTAACTGATTTTCATGCGACTAATTGTTCCTTCAGCTGCTAAACCTGATTCTCTTAAAAGCACAACCATGGGCGGGCAAAAATTTATGAATTTTCATTCTCTTAGTTTTAATATTATTTTAAGCATTTGTCCTATTTGTACGAGTTTTTCCCTTCCACATTCTACCTCTTAACTTTTCTCATGTCTCGAATCTCTTTCTTCTCTCAATTTCTAAGTTTGTCATTTTTATCAAATAATTTCCATTTTACCTTATCGAAAGAATTACAAATAAAAGATCAAAATATTACCAGTGTCATAAGATTAGAGAAAGTAGGTAAAGAACAACTTCAAGAAATGGGATATAATGGATGAAATTCTTTTTTTTGGAAATAATTCACCTTTTCTGTAAAAATAATGATAATGATGTTCTCAACATGGACGAAATGTTTATACCTCTAGATCGTTCACAACTTAGTAGTCAAAGAAGACAATTTTGCATTATTTTATGCTATCAGTGATATGCAATGTCAAGAATTGAATTATCGATTTTCAAAGGCAAATAACTACTTACTAATTTGTGTTGTGTGTTCATGTCAGAGTAATTCATTTTCTTTTTTCGAGAAGAATAAATTATTTCGATTGTATAAGTATTATCCAAAAAACTTCACATCAGTAGAGATCAGTTGATGAACTTGAATTGACTAGACAACCCAACTTTATTGTAGCCAATTGTATAGGGCTTATCTGCATTTTCTCTGGACATTCAACAATGCTATCTAATAAGGACCATGTTACATGTAAATAAAAAGTAACACAATGGTTTACCGTCATGTGAGTTGGCAGGTATTGGCACATTGATCTTGACAATATCTTTTTCAATTATTGGCTATATTTTTGACACATATGAGGTGTCAATCAAAGTGTACACTTTGTGTGTACAGATAGTTCAATCCATTTAGTAATATACTTTGAATCAATATATACTGTCATAAGTTCATTACAAATAAGTTATATTGAATTGAACAACATCAATGAGTAATTTCCGAGTTATTTTGACCAAAATTATATATTAAACATGCTTTTATTATTTGTGGCTTCTTTTATAGAGACAAAAGACATGGATATACTTTAACACTCCATACATTCATAATTTACTTGGTAGTTTTTAAATTTTTGGTCGTACTGATGTTAAAAAACTATATTGAGTTTTGTTAATGCTCTAAGCTACTGTTGAATATTATGATTAAGAACATAGATTATTTCCACGAAGAAGGTGGATCATTATTATTGAGTGTAGATATCAACTCCCTTAATAATATAATATGTGATCTTATAAGATGTGATTAGCTTCTTCTTTTTAAACTATGGAATCATGAACAATGTGTCGAATCTCACTAGACTATTTAATTACTAAATGGATATTTATGCTATTTTCTCAACATTTACTTTCTTTCTATTTTGTTCTCTAAAAATCGACCTCGGATACTGATTTTGTTATCATCTCCATTAAATGGTTAAACTGTCATAATTAGTTACATGTAATCATTTAAATCATATCTTTAACAATAATGATATTCATTGTCAACAACTGAAATAGATATCTTATGTGACAACTTATTATTTGAGATATTAGTTTTCTATAATTTTATTGTCTCAAATACTAGCCACATTCAACTATTTTTTCAAATAAAAGCTTATAAGTAAACATTTTTCAAAAATGGAAAGTAGCGAGACTTATTATAGGTTTTTGCCCTACTATAGCATGTTAATTCGTCTCATTTAGAAACTTAAACTTAAGAATTACTTATATTCATATATTCATTCATGAATACCATCTCTTCTTCTTTTCCATAAACAAGAAGAAAAGAGAGGAGGGGTTGTTAATTAGGTCCAAATGATAATGGATTAGTCACTTTCAAACTAATGTGTTTCCATCTATATTTCTCCACATTAAATTAGGCACTTTTGCTTCTTGTAGAAAAGTATTATGAGAAAACTACAATAATTAGTATTTGAAAACTAATTTCTAAAAGAGCTCTCTCTTTTTGAGAGCTCTTAGAAGAAGTCAAATTTGACTAACTTTCTCTAAAAATTCTTCTAATAAGAAGAAATACTTTTATAAAATTAACCACATGATTTTGAAAGCAATTTTCGAATAGCAAAAATTCATTTTAACTTCTCAAAAGTCAGGCCAGACGTGCCTAGAATAATAAAAGGTCAAGAGACAAGTTGATTTTTCCATCATATTTTTTCAGTTCTGGATCTCACTTCCTTCCAATTTGGAAATACTGCAAAGGAACATGGAAGAAGAAATAACGCAAACTGAGGTGTCAGTTCCCCTCTTGACTCCATGCAACATGGGAAATTTTAATCTTTCGCACAGGTTAGTTCTCGGTTCTCTGTCAAAAAACTTCTATGAAGGCATGTAGGTGCCATATTCCGTGGTGTGTGTGTTTGTGTTGTGATCTTCCATATATCAGTTCACCTGAACTCAAAAATAGTTTTTCTCCTTATCATAATCGAGCTCTTAAACTCTCTAAATTCTTTACCTTTTTGGTTGATTGTATATAAAAGAGGGCATGTAAAGAACTTTAGAACTGCGTATTATGAAGGTATAACTAATGTCCAGTGTCCTCTTAAAGTTGAAGTAGGTTAATTTTTTAGGATATTGATGACACAATTTTGAAGTTTTGCAGGATAGTTTTGGCACCTATGACAAGAACGAGGTCATACAATTTTATTGCACAACCGCAGGGAATTCTTTACTATTCACAGAGAACAACAAAGGGTGGATTCTTGATCACTGAAGCCTCTGGAATTTCTGAAACAGCTCAAGGGTAACTTGCTGGATTGCAACTTCTAATTAGTTCTATAATCTGTATTTAATGAACAGAACAAAGCTTAAAAGCTTGGTTTTTCAGCTGCATGGTTAAAGCCATACATTTACAATATGATAGATTTAACTAGGTGCAAGGATTCTTGAACCCTTTTAGAATAAGGCAACAAGTATTCTATTTGGCCAGGCCCGAAAAGCTAACGGTGTCACATATATGGTGAAATCAAAATTATGAGAATTTAAAGTAGACTTGTTGTGTACACACACTGAACACCTATGCACATCTTATATTAAGTACCGATGACGTCTTATATAAATGAATTGATGAATAAATTTAAGGTGGGTCTCAAAATGTTAACCCAAAATTTTTTCCTACTTTTTAACTATATATTCTTCAAGAAATCACTATTCCAAAAATCATTATCCCTCCAAAAACTCTTTAAAAGGTAGACAAACAACGGCTTAATTTGGAGTGGCCGTTAAAACACCGATCTCTTGTACTCACCTTTGATATAGTATATTTTCTTCTCCCTTGGCTGTGATTTTTCCCATCTTGAATTTCGACGTATATCTGTGTATTATTATTCTTATTTTAAATATTGTTTATTATCGCTTGTGCGTAACAAACCCGATAAGTTGAAGGTTGACTTATGAGTTTATAAATACTTGAGCACCCTCACTTTATAAGTTTTTTTTTTCCCTGGTTGAAGATATCCAAATACTCCAGGCATTTGGACAAAAGAACAAATAGAAGCATGGAAGCCAATTGTAAAAGCAGTTCATGAGAAAGAGGGTATATTCTTCTGCCAACTTTGGCATGCCGGCAGAGTTTCAAATCATAGTAAATCCTCTCTCTCTTATCCAAGTTTTTAACCTTAATTCAACCAAAATTCATACAATTTCTGCTACAAAACTAACTCTCTTTTGTTCATTCTTGAATTGAAGGTTTTCAGCCTAATGGTGATCCTCCAATTTCTTGTACTGACAAAGCCATCCGAGTAGAGCACAACAAAGCAATGTTTTCACCCCCACATCGATTGACAGTCGAGGAAATCTCCCAGGTCGTTAGTGATTTTAGAATGGCAGCCAAAAATGCGGTTGAAGCAGGTGTTATCTTACTATATCACTCTAATGATCCATGCATATTAATCAGTCTGACTAAATAGTAAATATGTCAACTCATGACTGCTTACGCAGGTTTTGACGGGGTAGAGATTCATGGAGCAAACGGTTACCTGGTCGACCAATTCATGAAAGACCAAGTGAATGACAGAACAGACGAATATGGAGGGAGCATAGAAAATCGATGTCGATTTCCATTAGAGATAGTAAGAGCAGTAGCAGAAGAAATTGGAGCTCACAGAGTTGGAATTAGGCTCTCACCTTATGCCAATTACAAGGACAGTGGAGATTCGAACCCTGATGCCCTTGGCCTCTATATGGCCGATGCATTGAACAAATACAGCATACTGTACTGTCATGTCATTGAACCAAGAATGATCACACAATATGACATGCAGGAAACTAAAAGCTCCCTTCTGCCTATGAGAAAAGCTTTCACAGGGACTTTTATTGTTGCAGGGGGTTACAACAGGGACGATGGAAGTGAAGTTATCAGCAGGGGTGGTGCTGATCTTGTTGCATTCGGGCGCCTGTTCTTGGCTAACCCGGATTTGCCAAGAAGATTTGAGCTTAATTCAGTACTCAATAAGTATGATAGAAGTACGTTTTACACGCACGATCCTGTCATTGGCTACACAGACTACCCACTCCTTGAAGACAAATCCTAGGAATCAAACTCATGTTAATAGTTGGAGTTTAAGCACGTAGTTTTTCACATACAAGCAATGCAACTTTGTATAAATGGCGTTTATGTATGCTAAAGATATTCTACGTACAAGCAATGCAACTTTCTTCTCCTCTTATTCCATATTCCGTTAGTTTTATAATACATTTCATTATTTTAATTTAATTTTTTTAAAAATGAATAAAAACAAAATGATATCGTATTAAACTACCATCCTCCTTCAAGACTTGGAATCAACTACAATTAAATATAGATGAAATGTAGACAGAGTTAAATTATTCCATAGATAAATTTTTAAAAAATAAGTAAACTCAGTTGTACATTTTGCTAATAACATTGTTTGAATAAAGCATGATATTGAATATGTTCTCAACATGAACGAAATATTTATACCGCTAGGTTGTTCATTACATAACCTCAAAGAAGACAAATTCGCATCACTTCTATGTGATATTCTTTTATACTGTCATTGACACACAATTTCAAGAATTAAATGATCGAATTTCATAGGTAAATAACGACTTAGTCATTTGTAATGCATGCTCATGTCTGAATAATTCTATTTTTTTTTCAATAACAAATTTATTGCAATTGTGTTGAGTGTTAGTCTAAAAATTTAGAGATCTAGATATTTGATGAACAACTTTAAGACCTATATTATTGATATATGCACTAACAAAGATTTTGGAGGATTACAAGCATTTGATCTTGCACGAAAATTGGTTGTAACAAAAAAATGAAGTGTACTCGTTATTTTACAGACTTGTAACAAACTAACGGTAGCATGAATTATTTGAGTTGCTACTACCACTGTATAAAGAGTACTTTCTTGTAATGAAAATTGTCAAAAATCAACTATACAATTGGAATGGAGATCGATAATTGATTGATAGTCCAATTATGCATATTGAAAACGATATATTTGAGAATATTGATAGTAAAGTATTTGTACAACATTTTCAAAGTATGAAAAAAAGTAAGCAACATTTATAGTAGCAATAGTTGCCTAATCTTCTATTGGTGCATGGACAACTATGTAGAACGATGAATTTACCAGCATTGATCGTTACAAGGAATACATGGAGACACATTTACAAAAAACTTGGTGTGGAGGAATCTACAAAGAAAAGATCCAATTAATCAAGATACACAATGAGGATCGTATCCATACAGTTTTGCACTTCTCGACAAATATAATATGTTTTGTTATTCTAAACGGTTATTCTACTTTTGGATGTATTGAAATATTTTATTAATGTTATATTGATTGAAAAAAAATTAAATAAATTTTGANAAAAAACACAATGAGGATCGTGTCCATACGATGTTATACTTCTCGACAAATATAATATGTTTTGTTATTCTAAACGGTTATTCTACTTTTGGATTATTGAAATATTTCATTAATGTTATATTGATTGAAAAAAAAAATTAAATAAATTTTGACATCACAATGAAGAATGTATGACTCCATCATTGAGAACGACAATATCAAACAAGCCCTAGAATTTCAAACTATTACAAAGTCACTAGAAAGTAATTCTGTCCTTATTTTGGTCCTTGAATTGACTAGACAACCAACTTTATTATTGCTTTTTGTATAGGGTTTATCTGCATTTTCTCTAAACCATGCCATCTAGAAATATATTTTGAATCAATAGCTAGTAACAAATAAGGTTTATTAAATTGAATAGTACTAAAGACTAATTTTCGAGTTATGTTGTTCAATATTACGTATTAAATAAATTTTATTATCAGTAGCTTGTTTTATTGAGACAAAAGACGTAGATATACTTACACTTCATAATTTTTAATTGGTATTCTTAATTTTTTCGATTGTACTCATGTTTAAAAAATTATATTGAGTTTTCTTAAGGGAAAAGTCATTTGTACACCATGGTTTACATACTCCTCACAAAGGAAGTGCGTGAGTGGGCTGTCAAACTTGGTGTACATTTTTAATGTACACCAAGCAAAACCCTTTTCTTAATGCCTCTGAGCTATTATTGGATAGCACACCAAGCAAAACCCTTTTCTTAATGCCTCTAAGCTATTATTGGATAGCACTACATATCATAAAATATTATGATTTAACATATTTTATTTCCACGAATAAAGTTGATAATTACTATTGAGTGTAGATATCAACTCCTTAATAGTATGATATGGGATCTTATAAGATGTGATAAGCTTCTTTTTGTTAAACTATGGGATCATTAACAATGCATCGAATCTCACTGGACTATTTAATTACTAAACGGATATTTTATGCTACTTGCTCAACATTTTTGCTTCCTTTCTATTTTATTCTCTAAAATGGACATTGACTTCTTTAATTATCTCTTTTAGATCATGTCTTCGACGCCTATCAAATACATACCACGTTAAATTATTTTTCAAGTAAAAGTTTGACGAGTGCATAATTTTCCTAAATGGAAAGTAGCGAGACTTAAATTAAGTTTTTGTCATACTATAGCATGTTAGTTGTTTCATTTAGAAGCTTAAAGTTTTTTTCTCGAATAACTACATGTATACGTTCAAATATTGTCTTTGACGGACAAAAACAATCTCTTCTCTAAGTATATTCTTTTCCGTAAACAAAAAGATGTGTTGTTGATTAGGTCCAAAGGATTATGTATTTGTCACTTTCAAACTAACGCGTTTCCGTCTGTAATTTCTCCACATTATTAGATAATAAAAGGTCAAGAAACAAGTAGATATCTCCATCATATTTGTTCAGTTCTATATCATAAGTGTCCATCTAATTTGGAAATACTGCACAGATAAGAATCATGGAAGAAGAAATAAAGGAAACTGAGAACGTTTCAATTCCCCTCTTGACTCCATACAAAATGGGAAATTTTAATCTTTCACACAGGTTAGTTGTTCTCTGTTTTCGGTCAAAAAAGGCCTATGGAGGCGTGTAGATCCATGGTGTGTGCGTTTGTGCGTGTGTTCGTGTGCGATCTTTCATATATCAGTTCATCAGAACTCCTCAATTGTTGTTCCCTGGATCATAAACAAATTCTTACTCACTAAATTCATTCCCTTTTTGGTTAATAGTATATATAAGAGGGCATGTAAAGATCTTTAGAAATGCGCAGTATGGAGTATGAAAAAAAGTTAAAATTTCATTCATTATTATAATTACTGTCAGCTTAAAGTTTGAAGTAGTTGATTTTTTTGGATATTCATGACCCAATTTTGAAGTTTTCCAGGATAGTTTTGGCACCAATGACAAGAGCGAGGTCATACAATTTTATTGCACAGCCGCAGGGAATTCTTTACTATTCACAGAGAACGACAAAGGGTGGATTCTTAATCGGTGAAGCCTCTGGAATTTCCCAGACAGCTCAAGGGTAATTTACTGGACTGCAACTTCTAATTATTTCTGTAATCTGTATTTAATGAACGGAGCCAAGCTTAAAAGCTTGCTTTTTCAGCAGCATGTCGGAACAAAAAGAACTTTTTAGCTGCTTTTAAGCTCGACCAAGAATGCTATAGTCATACATTTATGTGATTTCAATGCATAATATGATAGATTCAGAGTGGTGTAACGATTCTTGAACCTGATAAGTTGAAGGTTGACTTTTGAGTTTATTAATACTTTACCTTCAGTTTACAAGTTTTTTTCCCTGGTTGAAGATATCCACATACTCCAGGCATTTGGACAAAAGAACAAACACAAGCATGGAAGCCAATTGTAAAAGCAGTTCATGAGGAAGGGGGCATATTCTTCTGCCAACTTTGGCATGCCGGCAGAGTTTCAAATTATAGTAAACCCTCTTTCGTTTATCCAAGGTTTAACCTTATTAAACGGAAATTTATACAATTTCTGCTACAAAATTAACTCTTTTTTTCATTCTTGAATTGAAGGTTTTCA
>CAIGRN010045374.1:0-16653 GCA_903798345.1 Fraxinus anomala
GTTTAAGATATAAATGTAATAATGTGTAATGGTTAAAATGTAGTTTGTTTAATATATTTTTGTTTGAACCCAATTTTTTTGTTTAAAATGCATTTTGAAATAGTATTTTGATGGAGAATATGTAATTAAAAAATAAAAAATATTTTTAAAATTGCGTGTAATATTATTATATTAAGAGCTTGTTTGGTATAGCTCAAAATCCAATTAAAATTGAAAATATGGCTGTTATTGGATTACACTCGTCTAATAAAAGTCAATAATAACAGCTAATTTTTCAATTTTAATCTCTATCGAACACACCCTAAAAGTGTACGATTAAAAATAAAAGAGAAAAAAAATGTATTTTACGAATAATGTTACCAATGCTTAGCCTAACTTATTTTCAATAATTAGAAGTTTGAACTGTGCCCGAATCCCGCTCTCACCCTACTCCTCTCTAGACATACACATTTATATGTACATCTTCCATTTTCTCACTCTCACTAACTCACTCACTTTCTCTCTCTGTAAATACACACATCGGGTTGTATCTATACACCGTTGGATAAAGGATCCAGGTGAAATGAAATCCCATTGCTGTTTTAGGAGCTCTTGATGTAAATGCAGAATGAGCTCAGCTCTAATTTTATATGTTTTTTATTTTGTGTGAATTTTCCTACATTTTGAATTTCTGGACTTTTTATTGTGTGCTTGATGTATTTTATTATTTTGAGCTTCATCTGTGGAAATCTACAAGATTGTGCGTAGATCTGTGGAGCTAAGACCAGGGTTTGGTTTATTCCTGTTTTATCAGTCCCCATTTCTAAAATTCAGTTTGTTTTGATGCTTTTTCATGTAAATTTTGAGTTTTATTTTGATATTTTGGAAAAAATAAGCGTTAGAGAAAAAAATAATTCTTTGAAGCTTCCAAGATTACAAATTTTTGTGGATTTTTTTCTATTTATTTGGATTGAATTTTTGAGGCGACTGGGGATCTGGATTGATTTGAAATTCAAATTTCTCATTTCTTTTTTAAAAAATTATTTAATCTTAATTTCTTATTGCCGGAGCTATTTATCTTAGTCTGAGTCAAGCTGAAGCTTTTGAAGCTCCTGGTCCAATACCTTGATGCAGCATTGGCTTTGCTCCTGGCTTCGTCTTATTTCCACTCCAGTTATTTGTCGAATAATGAAACATTAAACATTTTACTGTTCTCCAAACACTTAAGTGTTGACTTTGAGCAAAAAGAACCTATATTTTGGTAATTTGTTGTATTGTTTGATTAAATGTTTATTTGAGCTGAGCAGTTTACTCAATAAGAATTGTTGCTTGATTTTGTGTTTGGATATAAGCTGTTTGTCTGTAAGTTCCATTGTAATTACACTTAAACATAAAAGTGCAAAGGAAAGTAGGAGAAATGTTTTTAGGTGAATAAGTGGTTCTGTTTAGAACTATTGCAACTATTGGGCATATTAATGCTGACAAGTTGAGTGATCTTGTCATTTTTTCATCTGTTTTCCCATTTATGAGAAATGTGTTGCAGGATCTAGCATCAGATAGGCAAAACTTGCCTAAGTTCATGTAAATGTTTCCCATTAGATCAGTTAGTTACCGTTTCCTTATGTTCAATTTTTTGAGTTTACTCTATTTTCTATTATAGAAACTTAACAAGGCACTTTCTTATTCCCATTCTCTATGTTGTTCAATTTGTTTGGTGGCCTACGCTCCAACAAGATAGGGGGACCAGGGGGAGGGGTGAGATAGAGGCATGGAACAATAATAAATAAGTGAAAAAAGCTCTCTCTATCTTGTTAGTCATGCCTAAATGTGGAATAGGATAGAAATCCCAGCTCTAACTGATCCATTTTTTTTCCTTCAAAAGCTATTACCGATCCATTTTTCGTAGAATGTTTAACGAAATACTACTAAGTCTAGGCTATAGAACAAGTAGCCTCAGTAGATTGAAATTATGTTAATAAAATTTTATCAATCAAAGAAATGCCCTTGAATTTATAGGAAAACATCAACTTATAATGTGCATGATGTTGAAGAATATTTCCTGTGGACGACTATAAAAGCTTTTCTAAGTTGAGCTTTATGGTTCGTTTGTTTATTGTAATTTCTGCATAAACATAGGTTCTTCTGTATATCTTGTTTGTCTTAATTATAAATTCATGATATAATTGCAGCGTTAATGGAGGCATACTAGTTTGTTCTATGAACTGTCATTCTACGAGGCATGCAACTATGAACAAAGAGAACAGATCTTCCGAAGTTGTAGGCCCCACAGTGCGAATCACACGAGCACGAGCTAAAGCCTTGAGATCGTCAGAAGGATTGCCACCTTTGTATCCCTCAACCAAACAGGATGGTAAACGGGTTCTGCAAACAAACTCCAAAAGGGCAGCGTCTGACGAAAACAAACCTGCTGCAAGTTCCTCTGCATTTCCTCAGCATAAGAAGAGGGCTGTTCTCAAAGAAGTAACTAACATGCTCTGTGAAAATTCATACAGAAACTGCATCAATGCAACAAAAGTTCAGGTGAGACTATAAATCTTCATTTTGATGATAAATATAAAGTTAGGTTCCTTTTTTACAACTCTCCCTTGCGCTCGTTATATCTCAAGAATTTTATGCTGGGGAGATAGAATTTTTCTAAATTTGTTGAATGCAGTCTTTGAACTAGAAGTTTGAGGTTTCTCTCCAAAACTCACTGTATGTTGATGTTCCTCCCTGTCAGCTTAGCAAACTGGATAGAACAGGCACCACGAGAAAAAATGCAAGGATGGCACATGATGTTTGTGTTAAAGAGTCTCAAGTTCCAGAGGACAGAAGAGAAAACATAACTGAAGAGATTAATGCATTAAAGATGGAGAAATCACAAGATATTTGCTTCCCCATAAACGTCAAAGAGTTGGTAACAGTTCAACCAAGTGAATGTGTCAGCTCAACTGAAAAACAAAATTCTAGTAAGCACAATCCATGGTGGAGTCAATTGAAGCGAGGTTGGATTTTATTCTCTTTTCCATGAAACTGCAACGTATTGATACACACCTTTTTCTTGTTGCAACACAAATGAATATATTTTGATTTTGTTCGTGAGCAAAAATGATGACTAAATGAGTGACATCTAATGCCTGCATTACTGCTAATAACGGAATGAAATTATATGGCTTCCTACAAGTTGTGATTATTCAAACTCTAAATTTTAATTGCTCCTTCAGCAATATGCTTGGGAGAGGTGTATCATCTACTTACATAAGTCTCTTCAAGCTTATTTGGTAGTTACCCTAATTATCAAGAACAAGAGTTTGCTAAGAAAGATGATACATATATACTTTACTTCCAAATAAAATAGATAATTAGATCAAATCCGTTCATTTCATGAAATTCTGTAGTGTTACTTGCAATATTATTCTAAATCAGTTGACACATCCAATGGACCTTATCTTTCTCTTATATCCTTGTTTATGTGTTCACGTGAATTTCATTCAAACGTGTGTGATGCATTTATGAATTGAGAATACTTGGTAACTAATCCTTCCTCGATTCATACTTTTGATCAACCTTCTAGTTCACAGTCTTTTGTCATACATCACACAAGTCTGTCATACATTGCAACCTGGATTGTTCTGTAGTCCTTTCTATCGAATGGATTCCTGAATGTGTTTAAGAATTATCTAGATATCTTGGATTTCATGTTCTCTGTTGCTAATTGTTTTCTTTTGGGCGTATCATTTTCTTTGTAATCGTATCATCCAGGAGAAACCACTTTCTGGACTGAACAAGAAAACTTGGATAACGCGGGCTTTAAGGATATAGATTCAAAACACAAGGATCCACTGATGTGCAGCATGTATGCCCCTGATATATATAGAAATTTGCATGCAACGGAGGTTTGTAAGGCTGTGTACCAGTTATTTATATGTTCTCTCTTGTCGTATTTCTAATTCCTAAATTTGTCTGCTCAGCACTTAGCACCTCGCTACATAATAATCTCCAAATTGTTGGGAACTTTTGCTTTTGTCATTTCCAAATTCAGTGTCATGTTATCAAATTCAGTTCAGTATGGATTATTTTCATACTGAATTCTTTGGCAAACTAAAATTTTATAATCGTTTCTCTAGATCAATCAAATAAACTTCTGTTTTCTACAGATGTTTTCCGTTTCATGTTAACTCAGGCGAATTTTCTTCTCTCTCAGTTTGACCGAAGGCCTTCTTGCAATTATATGGAAAAGCTGCAGCGAGACATCAACCCGGGCATGCGAGGGATACTGATTGATTGGCTTGTGGAGGTTAGTGCATACAGTCAGATTTGGACGCATGATATTAGACTGCCCTTTCCTTGTGGAAACAAGCATCATTCTTACAAAGATACCTAAGAACTGTTAAGAATTCTTGTTCTTTTTTTCTTGGGTATGGAGTAACTAGTATCAATAGTCTTTATTACTTCGAAATAGCAAATTTTTCCTCTTGTTCTCAAGAAATCATGCTTCTCACTTGTAAAAATAGTAAAACGAGCAGTTGTTGGTTGCACTCTTCAATTGTACCCTTCGACCTCCTTTGAGCAGTGCACTATTATCTTCAATTTTTATTTTATACTACAAATTCAAAGTTTCAAACTTGTGATATCCAATAATCTTAATCCTTAAGAAATACTGGATTTCTTGGGAGTATTCAAATTATATTTCTTTTCTTAGTTGTTGTATTGCGTTGTGTATGTCTCCTCTATTTCAGGTTTCTGAAGAGTATAGGCTGGTTCCAGACACACTTTACCTTACTGTAAATCTTCTCGATCGGTTCCTGTCTGAAAACTATATTGAGAAGCAAAAATTGCAGCTGCTTGGTGTAACTTGCATGCTAATTGCTTCGTAAGTTTCCTTTATTTACAAGAAGTATATATGCTTATTTTCTTGCTTATATTTTTCTGAATTTCGGTTTGAAGAAAATATGAAGAAATCTGCGCACCTCGTGTGGAAGAGTTTTGCTTTATCACAGATAATACCTACACAAAAGAAGAGGTACATCCTTGTCTCTTTTGCAAGGTTATTTCTCCTATTGAGTTACTGTATGTCAAGGACAATGTTCATGTTAGAGGCTGATATATTTTATGTTTCAGTTCAGTTCTTTGTTTGTATAGCTGCATTTTCCTTGATATAAATCTCAATAAACTCATAGCTCCAAAAGTATTCATGCCTTTGGCCCTAAATTAACTTGTGCTCTCCCCATCAGGAAAAGTCTTTATTTGCAAACGTAGAACTCACTTTTGGTTATGTGGCAGGTAGTGAAAATGGAAAGTCGTGTTTTGAACTTATTGGGTTTTCATTTATCTGTTCCCACTACAAAGAAGTTCCTTAGGTACTCGCCATATCTACAAAAAATGTGTCCCTTATTTTCAATGAAATGCAATCTTGTCAAGTTCAGTATCTCTTATTTTTGCACTGTCTCAATCTGTTTCGTAGGAGATTCATTCAAGCAGCACAGGTTTCATATGAGGTAGACAAGACGTTATACAGTTCTTTCGTTTTTCGTACAAAGAAGAATCCATTCTGACTAAATAATTTCCCCCATATTCAGGTTCCATCTGTTGAACTGGAATTCTTGGCAAATTATTTAGCAGAGTTAACTCTAACCGAGTTCAGTCTCCTAGAGTTTCTTCCATCCCTTGTTGCTGCATCTGCTGTATTTCTAGCCAGATGGACACTAGATCAAACAGACCACCCATGGGTTTGCATCTTTTGACTGTTGATCTTCCTTTCTGATAGCATTCAAACCCAAAATGATCGTGTACTTTTTGCAGAATTCAACTCTGGAGCATTACACCAACTACAAGGCATCGGAGATGAAAACCACTGTTCTCGCATTGCAAGACTTGCAGCTAAACGCTCATGGATGCAAGTTGCCTGCAATACGTGAAAAATATAAACAATCTAAGGTAATACATTTTACGACATCCCACTCCTTTGACTTTTGCGCCTTAATAGCAATACACTAAGCAACAAAAAAGTCAAAATCTTATTTGATATAATGTCCAATGATGTGTACAAACTTTATTTGTTTTAATGTCCAATGATGTGTACCAAACATGCTCTCTTAATGTTGATCATAACATCTTCTAATGAAATTATGCTCTCCATGACAGTTCAAGTGTGTGTCAACTCTCAGTTCTCCAAAACCCATTCAATCACTTTTCTAGCATATTCAATTCTCCAAGTCGATGACCAGATGCAATAGCTACAACTGACATTTTGCTTCTCTAAGATGCTCTCATAACAATGCTAGAATCCTCCAGTCTTCATTATATTCTCTCATGGTTACTGATGTTGGGAAAACGCTCAGTACATCAACCGATACATTGCTGGACACCGGGGAACGCACTTTCATTCTTTATTCATTCATCTTGCAAACTCGTAGCCATTGTCCAGTTCAATTCAGTTCTGATGGCACCGCTTCACAAAGTAAAGATGTGAAGGAGAGAATGATGTGGGCTAGTTAACTTGTAAGAGGTGTTTTTTTGCATATTTTAGTAGACTCAGACCTTTATAATTTCTATTAACTTATTCAAGACCATCTACTTGCTGGCTATTAGGTCTTAGCTATTTAAAGATCCTTTCTGTATAAATACTAAAACTGTTGTGTAACTTTCTAATTTATCAATGAAATAAGTTATTCATAATAGTTGTTTCTTGTGGATTAGATGATTATGTCGACCAGTTTCTTTTTATCCAAGCGTGTTTGGGTAAACTTTTAAGTGTCATGTTTGCTGTTTTATATTGGCAGTAAGTGCAAGTTAATGAGCTTAAAAGCACATGCTTATAAGCTTAGCCAAATGTGCGCACCTCGGCTTAAAATTTGCTTCTGAAGCTAATGTGTTCAACACTGGAGGCCATACTCTAATGCGATAAAAGGGCTTAAAATTTGGGCTGTAGTCCCGTGGACCCTTTGTTAGGAATAAGAAGATGACTCACTGATTTATTTAACCAACTTTGATTACTGTCCAAATTTTCCTTTGCAGAGGGAGGGAACTTCTTGTGTCCATCTCATGTGCATGTCCAAATATGCAACTTGCAAGTCCATTTTAGACATTAGATATAAAAATTTTGAGGATCAATTTGACTTTTTAATGAGTCTAGTCAATTGTGACGAATTTTAGCATTTGTTTGGTTTATCTAACCATACCTTTCATGGATCTATAAGTACAATTTTTATTAACTTTTCAATCTCACAGTTTTTCAACATTTATCAAAATTTACTGAAAATATGATATTTAGCAAAATCAAACAGGGACTTAAGAATCTAAAGATACCAGTATCATTTTCAATATTTTCATTATACTGAAATGCAAAAAAACCAGATAAGCAACATTTTAATCCCACAATTTGATTAAACCTGTCCAACATCATGACCAAACAAAAATCAGATAAGCAGAATACCAAATCATTGAATAATCCATACTACACTACTGGAATCAAACTTCAAAAAGAAAAATCATTTATCCAAAGTTTTAACCAACACAAGCACATACAACATTTTTTTTTTTTTTTTTCTCTACAATCACAAAAAACCAGAACCTGAGTATTTTAACCAATGGATTACAACCAAATCAAAAGTTTTAACTTATGTCAGGACTTCAAAAGTTTTCCAACAAAACACAATTCTTGTTCTATTGAGTTGCTACATTCTTGTCCTCAGAGGTGCAAATGGAACTGACCCTGTGACTGCCCTTTTGTTCTTTGCCTTAGCAGCCCTCTTCCTTGCATTTTCTTGGGCCTCTATCTCGTGTAAATATTCCACCATGGTTTCAAGTGGCATACTATCACTTTGGATTTGTATAGAACTTTGCACTGACTTGCCTTTCTCCCTCCTTGAACTGCCTGGCTCATAAAGTGAAGGACCGGTCTTGGTGTATTGTGCAACCCTGGTCAAACCAATTCCAGGTGTTGGCATGAACTGAAAATCAGGTGGTAGTGATAGCAGCAGCAACATGCACATGTCCTGTTATGTATATCAACAATAAATTCTCCACTAGAAGATTTCACAAATAACTATGGGCCCCAACCAATCCACCTCACACCCCTGACCTATTTCAGTCTCTTTACCAATTTATGCTGAACTTAGGACACAAAGGTCTTGTGGTTCTTCTCATCTTATCCCTCTTAGCTTGTATCATCTTTCATGAAGCTGACGTGTCTATCAATCAACAATGTCAGAATGGATTTCTTTGTGTCCAGCATGACATTGTTGAATACTTCTAGAAGTATATCACTCTTCACTTTAGTCAGAAAGTAACACTTGTTCCATTCACTTTGATGCCTTTTTATTAACCAATCATGTGCATTTTTGTTCGTCTTCTCAATCTCATCTATCTAGAACTTCCAATCAGCCACAGTTGTTGACTTTGTAGCCCTCCATAAATAATCTTTCAGTTTAAAATCAACTCTAAAGAAGTTACAAAAAAAAAAAAAAATCAACTCTAAAGAAATTGGCATGCATGTGTCTACCATAAAATTACTTATGTTCAGCTACAGGATACATGTCCTCTATCACATTCTATAACCCCTTCTGCCTATCATTCATAAAAGTCCATTCATTGCTATTAAATCCTTAATCTTCACCCAAATGTCTAATAAACCATCCCCGAGTAATAGCATTCTTCTCTCCACTATAACATATGTTACTGGATAAATACAATCATTGGCATCTAATGCCACTACCACAAGAATCTATTCTTCAAAACTCCCTTTCAAAAAAACACTCATCTATGCCTATAAGCTGCCTACAACCTCCCAAGGAACCTCTCTAGCAAGCTTCTAAACATATTGAATCATGCATGGGAACCGTAGATAGGGATCTCCAATTAGTTCTCAAAATTTCAGCAGCAAAAGACCTAAGCAAACCAAACTGATGTTCATCAGTTTCCTCTATCAATATCCTAGCATATCTCCTAGCCCTCCATCCAGTCATTCTATTGATTGTCAACTTTAGATCATCTTTCACATTCTTTAAGCAGTTTCAACTTCCAATCAGGGTCAACTTTGAAAATCTCTATATACTTCTCAGCAATATACTTGGTTTTACAATGCCTATCTTTTGAGTCTCTTGTGCATGTGTACTCTGAAGTGTTAAGTCTTTATTTGCGCGCAACCCTTCCTCTTATTACACGAAGCTCAAATCTTCCATTTACAACCCAATTTGTGCATTACATGTGCTCTCTACTCATCATTCACCTTAAACCTAAAATCGCACCTGCTTACAACCTCAAGATTCCTAACTGCTCTCCTAAATAGCTCAATGCCATTGAATTCCTTAGAATATGGATAACATGCGTAATCTGACTTTGACTCTCCTTCACTAATTGTATCATGTACAAATGTAGGGTCTGCATTTAATCCCACCGCAACTCGTTTTGGTGCATTCTTCTCATAATCATCGCCGTGACGTCATCATTTGAATAACTCAATTGGCATTCAGTACCAATTCTTCATCCTCAATGTTCGTGACTGTTGTGAAAAAACTAGGGTTAGGGCTTTCTGAATAACTTCTTTAATTTAAGATAAACTAAACGAATAATCCAGAATATAAGTTCATAATCATTTAGAAAACACAAAAACAACAATTAAGTATGCCCAAATACAAACATTGCAGATTCCATCGAAAAACATGAAAAAGTTACCTCCACGTGGTCCTTCCTCCTACATCTCCAACAATGTTTCTTCAATGGGGGTATTGTCTTCCATGATTGGGGCTTGTGGGTCATCTTTGTTGTTCACAATCTAAGCATTCAATTGAGATATCGTTTTTGGGAAAAATTTCGTACAAAGTGAACGTGAAATGAGGGTAAAATGTTGGTTTCTACCTTTGCCCAAAAAGCGGTTACAAACAAAGACGCATGCATTTTTTTCAAGCTGGCAGAACTTTTCGGTTGTCAAGTAAGTGAAAAAGGTACAATAATGAGTTAATTAAATGATTAATGTAAGTTTGATTGGAAGCAGATAATTTGAATGGGAAGAAAATAAATTTAAAATAATTAAATTGTCAATAACTTATTCGAATAAAAATTATTAATTAAATATATTTGATTAATTTACTTTTTAATGTAGAAAATATTATATTTGTTAATTTTTTATTGATGGGCAAACGAGAGAGGCATATATTAGATAGAGAAAGAGAAAGTGAAAGTAAATTACTTAGAAAATAAAAATTATCATTCACCAGAGAACATGTTTTCCTTGTTTTTTAGGAAAATATGGTCACAAAATCAAAAGTTGAAAAATATTTTTCATAGAAATTTTTTTCAATCGAATACTCCAAAAGTAGGCATATAGGTTGAAAAATAATATTTTTCATGGAAAATAAAATCAATCAAACACATTCTAATTATTTGCACTTAAAAATATAAAAATTACTGGTTGTTCACTCACTTTTATATAACGTTACACATCCATCATCCATCTAAGTTCTTTTTATCCACGTGGGCAAAAAAAGGTTTGACGGATGAAAATTCTACATGATAATAAACAGTGTAAAATTTTGAAAGTCAATTAAATGAGAAACCACTAATGTTTGCCCTTGTTTACTGCTTGTGCATTTAAAAATAAAAAGCTACTGCCCGCCGGGACACATTCAACTAGCAAAGAACGTGACTCTTCAATGCTGGCAGCTCGGAGGTTGCGGGTTCGATTCATGTGGCTCTTGGAAGGCAAGCTCACTCCTGGAAGACATGATTTATCTTGGAAGACAGAAGTTCTCCTAGAAGGCAAGGTGCAACATGAATTTGACTCGTTCGACACTTTGTCAGTTCAGTGGGAGGGCTCTTGGACCCTGACCAGTTTGGAGCACAACTCGCGGTTTACTTGATCTGTGTGATGAGGGACCGAATCGCAGACCCCAGAATTAGTGATATAAAAAATAATGATAATAATAAGCCACTAATTGTGCCCTTGTACTCAATTTCGTTATTATACCTTTGATTTATTAATATGATTTTCATGATTTTTGCAAATTACTTTTACTCACTCTATTTTCCTCATTTTTTCTTTCAAATAATTTTTTTCAGTTTTTTTTTTTTTTTTTGTCTGAACTATTTATTTAATTTCTGTAATTTTTATTCTACGGAATTCGCATAAAATCATTGTTGTCCAATCTTTTTCAATACTGTATTAAACATCATACTAAACAAATTTGAGTGTTTTGTAAAATTGAAAATTGAACAACCAATCAAACACCTCTTAAGCATTTAGAAGTTCAAAAAATAAAAAATCAAAGAATTTACTGATTGGGTAATTTTGCTCTTTGGATGCAACTTAAAAAGTTCACTTATAAGTTAGTAAGTTCAAACATAAAAATAATCTTCTATTGATTTTATCCTTATCTTTCTTCTGTTTTTTGATAAAATGATATGTAAAAATATAAAGGGATAATGCGTATTCAATCACTATGAAGGAAAAAAGATATAATGACCTTTCCCAGTAGTTTCAGGGGATAAAAACATAATTAAACAGCATCAGATTAGATATTGTTACAACAGGCTACCGATGGATCCTCCAAAACAATCAGTGCATGTTCGGTAGGGAAGACTGAACGGTATTGAATAGCAACGGATAAAAAGAAGCTTGTATTAAACATGCACGACAGTCTTTACCAACCCACCTCTTATGGTTCCCCAACAAACAAACTAGGTGAATGCACACAAACAAAAAGGATATTTCAGACTGCTCAAGGACTTACAAGAACCGCGGTGTTTCTAGCTATTGGCTGGTGACTAGCAGCATTCTCCAAGAGCTTCCACACTTCCCTCCGTTTATTGACTGCGAAGTTTAGCTTCTCTTGTTCCTCGTTGTACCTGGAAATGCAAGCCAGGACCAGGGTGTCGTCCATTTCTGAGAACATTTTTTTTACATTTAAGGTTAAGTTGAGCACGGCCTGGTTCCAGTGGTTTTGAGCGTTGCTTTCTAGAGCCGGGAGTATAATGGGCAGGATCACATGCCGATTATGTGCAATTAGATTGACAACTTGGTCATTATTCCAGAAGAACAGAGCCCTTTCGGCTACCTGGTACAGACAAGATAAACAATTATACTAGAAAATCAGTTGTTAATTAACAAACCACCTTTTTTTCGTCATAGAGAAACTTGTATTACTTGGGGTGGAAAGGACCAAAAGCATATACAAAATCCATCATTCAAAAGCACAAACGTGTTTCAAGGAGTAAAAGACAGAAGAAAAAAATCCAGATTGACTCGTCTGGATCCCTCTAAACAAGAAATAGGTTTCCTTTTAGTTTTTTTTCTCGTGTGCACATCTTTGAGATGGATTAAGGTGGGTGGAAGCCATAGGTAGGTATGTAGAAAGAAAATGGCAAGAGAAATGATTCCCTTATTAAGACGCTTACAACTCCATCCAGCACACATACTTCATTCAGTAAGTTAATCAATAGCAATGTGTGAATTGTAAATCCATAAAAAGGTTATGAAAGAAATTGAAAAGCAACAAACTCTCCTGACACCCGATTTTATTAGCCACATCACTCTCTCGAACATGGTCGACAAGATTTTTTAGAATTCTATATTTCACCTCCAAATTAAGTCCATGAAGGTCTCCAAAATATTCCCCACTCAACAACACAAAATAGTTCAGCACAGAGATTGAATTTCAGCAGATACCTTATCACTTCTTACAGGTCATAACAAGGATGTCCGACCGAAAGAAGTCTTGACCAAACAAAACACGTGCAATGAAGATTCCTCTGTATCCTTTTCTTCGTAGTTTTTACAGATTAGAGCCTCAATATTATCATTTCAACAAATTCCCATTCTCAAGTCTCAATTAACTGCACATCATACAAATCAATAATGCTTGTGACAAAATTTTCCTTTTTCAACTTCAACGTCCAGAACAAGCCAAGCCATCTGCAAATGCTAATGAAAACCTTCCACTTCGTAAACCACCACTAAACCTTCTCCCAACCCCCAAAAAACACAGTTAAACATGAACTCCACAAAAGTACAAAAATCATGTGTACAGGTTTGATCTCTTTCATGTCAAAAAAAATTAACTGGACCATATAATGAGCCTGTCACCTTAACAAATGTCTTTCTGAACTACCAAAATTTTTCTACTTTAGGCACAAAAAGGACTTTAATAATCCAACTATTCTACAATCTTTTAGCAATGAGAGATCCAGGATGCATACCTAGGACAGAAACCCAGATGAGCGTTATATTTAGGTACAACTATGGGATTTAAAGAAAATATTGGGGGCAAAACTCTGTACTTTCAAAGAAGCATATTAGTTTTTTACAGCTTTTGTTTAATATCTAGTAGAGCTTTCAATTCTTGAAATGGGAATGTTTTATACTCCCACCATCAAGAAAAATTGATCGAACTAAAATTTCATTTTGGCAAAAGAAAACTTAGCAGTTCGCCAATTCCTTGAAACATAGTGGTGCCTCGCCTCAAACTATGCCCCCTCTTCCGTGATGGAAAAAATATCAGCTATATTCTTTATGTTCATGCACATAACGGCCACTAATATGATGCATTACAGGTCTACACTAAAAAAAAAACCTATACTAAAAAAGGAATGCATGCACAGACCCTGATGGTGCATGCAGGACATAATGCACACACCCTGCAGTCTGTGGAAGTAATAGAAGTGTAAAGTTGAGGGACTTGTGCCATAAAATAAATGAGGACGTAAGAGTATAAGAATTAAATAAAATTTCATTTTGGCAAAAGCAAACTGAGAAATTCACCAATTCCTTGAAACATGGTGGTGGCTCGCCCAAACTATGTCCACTCTATCATGATGGAAAAAAGATCAGTTATATCCTTTTTGGTCATGCACATAACAACCACTAATATGATGGAATACAGATCTAGACTTAAATTAACTAAAATAAAAAGGAACAGATGCACAAACTGATGGTTAATGCAGAACCTTGTGCACACAGTCACACACCCTGTATAGCTGTAGAAAAACAAAGTAGACAGACCCATGATATAAAATGAATGAGGACAGAGCATAAAAAAGGCCAATGCCAGTTTAACCTCTTGTTCTCTTGACTTCCAATATATGCACAAAGATGTAATATGTTGTCTCAATAGACAGTTAACAAGGACGCCAACATCAAATAAATAAATGTGTCTGTTACAACTTGTTTAGAATAAAATTGGTATTGAACCTTTCAGCAGCAAAAAAGCTTTGACAGAAATAAGATGTCAAGATTTAGATTCTGAGGGAAATAATTCGTCCTTTATCAATCAATGAAAATGACCAATAAACAGAAGCAAATGTTTATCCATTGGTATTCATAGTACTTCCTCGAAGATATACGAAGATATACATATTTTGACACGTCTAGCAAATATGGATAACAAATTATATAAATCCAAGAAAAGGATCACACGAGTGTCATATCTAAAACATAAGTGAAAAACTATAACTATACAGGGTAGCAGAATATGGGAAGTTACCTGAAAATGGAAGCTATTGATACATTGTCCAATCCGCCAGAATAATGGAACCATGACTTTTTGGAACTCGGCCATGTTAATTGCTTCCAGAATCTCTTCCAACTCACTTAAGAACATTACCTCCTTCTGACTATTTGTGATTGGCCAGTATTTCAATAGACCCTTAATCACGCCACCGGCCAACTTTGGCTCCTTCTCTATAAACTGTGTCACACAATACGACAGCTGCTGAAAGTAAACACCAAGTGACTTTGGCTTGTGCAGTGGAATCAACGCCCTCCAAAGAAAAATCTTATGCTCTTCCTTCAATGGCAAAGCAAATCCAGTAATCACACTCCCAAAAATCTCCAATAACTCCGCAATGCCATTATGCTTCTCGGTCTCAAATACAAATCTGTACAACACATGGCTTATACTCTTCCTTACAAATGGCCGGTGAACCATAAACTTCCCATAGATCCTATGTAGAATTGCCTTCAGACAATCCCTTTCCCTGGGATCCTCAGAATGAAACAAGTCAATAGTCCTTAAAATAAAGGAATGATTTATATACTTCTTTGCAACCTTTGCTTCCAATGAAGGTGAAGTCACAAACTTGAGCAAGAAATCATACACTATTTGCAAGTGAGACCATGCGGGATCAAATGTTGGCTCAGAGTCATTGTCGTTTTCACCTAAATTGGAGTTACTCGACTGATAATTAGGAGGGAAATCACGGAATAAATTAATAGAGCACATTTTGCATGCAGCTAAAATTGCAGGCTCCGAGAACTTTGGAGGGTTCAGCGATACGAAATCAAGAAGCTCAAGCAGTGTCGCTCGTTTGAGCTCCTTTTCTTGAGTGTTTTTTGCGGGGTCAATGAAGTCAAACACCACGCAGCAGAGGCTCAACTTACTGATGAAAAGATTCAATTTTTCAGAGCTTGGTACATCTTTAAAAGCCAGCAGTGGTTCAATGCCGGCAATTGCACTGGCCGGGAAAACCGCAGCCCGTTTGACGGCAGGGCTAGCAGCATTAGCCCGGCCTGAGCCAAGAGATGAGGCATTGATGCCGGAATTAGGGGTTCTTGCCGAATCTATATCCGATTTTTTGGATTTGCGAGGGAGTTTGCTCAAAATCTGCTTAAACATTCTGGAATCTCTTTTCCCTTTTCAGATTACTGAATTTTTTAAAAATGGAAACGAATCGAAACTTTGGGGTTTTCAAATCAAAGGCATTTGGGATGAAGGGAATGGATGAGACCGTAATCTTGGAGAGTCATGCATGGATGACGAAAATTGGGGATCTGGAAAAGAAGCCCTAGATTGAGAATGTACTTCAGATTACAACATAATCTCATAAAGGCGAGATCTTTAAACAAATGCTGAACCAAAAAAAGTTACTAAAATGCAGTGCAACCCTAGAAACCATCAAACTACCCATTTTTTCAAACTAAAATCAGGAAAGTTATAACAGTCTCCTCCCTTTACAAAACCCATATCGGGATACACGCACAAACATGTGAAGGAATTTCTGCATCCATGAATGTACACATCTACAAATACATATATTTGCGCGCACATATATAGAAAGAGAAATGATGACGATTGTAATCAGTTTGAACAAACCTAGGATTCTTTAGAGAGAGAAAGAGAAGAAGCCACCTAAGCACACACGCAGATTGCAGACAGATGTTGGATCGTCAATTATACATAGAATTGTTTATATTTATGTGCATCTACTTCCTTATATATGTATGTATTTATATACATTGTATGGAATTTATAGAGAGAGAAATGTGTGCGTGTGTCAGTGGTTAATTATGAAAATCGCCATTGATGAAGGGTGGAGAGTTCAAAAGAGAGGGATCAATGGCTTAATTGCATTGTTTTGTCTGTTTCCTTTAATTAAACCAAATGATGATTTCACTTTTCTGTGTGTACCATGAGAGGGGACTATGACCTACACCCTACCCCACCCCCATCCCCTCGTCTCAACCAAACCTCGAAAATAATATTAAATTAAAAATAAGTTATTATTTGTTGATTTTTTAGTTACTTCTAAAATTAGCCCTGTTTGGTACACATTTCATTTTCATTATTCTACTCATCTTCAACCACACATTTTTCAATAAAATAATATTTTCTATCACATCAATAATTTTTCCTTCTTTTTCAATCACACATTCTCTATCAATTTACTATTCCAGAATACATT
>CAIGRN010045380.1:0-14792 GCA_903798345.1 Fraxinus anomala
AAGAAAAGATCCCGAATCAAACACTCTTAATAGAGAATATGTAATTTCAATTTCTTAGTTTAATTTTAAAATCTTTCTTTTAGTACTCGTGTGCTTGTGCTCATTGGAGGCATTCTGTTTCGTTTCAGAATTGTAAATCTTTTGCCAAAGAAGACACCTATTTTTGGGATTTTGTCTCAAGAAGTTTGTTCCTTACACAATCGTCTGAACCCCTTTTAATTATTAGCGACTATCCGCGCGAAATAGGTACTATAATTGAGACGCTCAGTGGTATAAAGTAATACAAATTAATTGCTAAAACTTTTAAATACATTTTCATCCCTTGATTGCTCGATTTGTGCATGTCATATTTGTGTAAGGGCGATGTTTATTTATTTATTTTGGTGTCATTCCAATGTCAGATATCCTTGGAGGGACTTCATCCCTAAACTGCAGAAATATGATAATGTTAATAGAGATGACAACGGGCCGGTATGGGATGGGTCGACCATTTTCATTCCCGTCCCGTCGAATATTTTTTTATAGTGTCCTGTTCCCATACCTGGTTAAAGTGGGACGGGTTCATCCCTTGCCCCATTTATCACTCCGTTTATTTTTAAAATTTTTAATTTATTTTATTTTTGATTTTTCTTCCTTTAGTTAGTAAATATTATGGCATCACTGAACTAATAAAATGTTAAGGCCACAGATGATGTTCTGTTGAAAGTTGGACAACTGAGATATGATGGTATAATTGAAACAAAATTTAAATTTCGGTGATGTAAATGAAAAAAATCAAAGTTCAGTGGCAATTAGTTATAACATACAAAAATAAAATGGACTATATATTATGCTGGCTATGGGGTTCGAACCCATGCAAGTTTATGTGCAGAAGAACTTAAAGGCTGTTTGAGACCCATTTTTTAAGAACTAAATTTTGTGAGTGTTTTTTTTTTAAAGAAAGTATATTAAAAAGTAGAGTGAAATTTTGAGTTTACGTGTAAAATTATTTTACTGAAAGAATGTATGATTAAAAATAAGATTGATTTTTTTTTTTTCAGAGAATAGGACCCAACCTCTAGGGCGAACCAGCCTAACGTCCTCGTTAATATATCCTTTGGTATTTAAAAACTTTCTTCTTCAAATCACTCGAAGAATACTAGTTCATCATATATAATTGATTCTTAAGTTCAATCCAATGACAAGGAAATTATCATTCTCTTGCGTGGTAGCTACCTTATCAATATGATAGTTGATTGGTCCATTGGTTGATTGTATCACACTCAAGGTTAATCAATTATACTAAAAATCATGCATTTGATATATTGAATTGCAAGTTCTTAACATAATTAAGAAAAAATTGTAGGGTATAGCTTATAAATTGTGGTTTATAAGTGAGTAGCAAGTTGTAAGTTCTATAAAATATGTAAATAAAATGTAATCGGCTTAAATTAAAATTTAAACTTTATATGTTTTCTGAGGACGCTTTGATTGGAGGAATATTTCTAAGGAAGTCTTTGCACGTGCCAACATTCTATTTTTTAATCATAAGCACATGATTTAATCTAATTGTACTAATACCTTAATGAAGGAAATAATTACAAGAAACCAACCATGTGAAAAAATGTAACAATGATTAGAGAATTGGACCCTCCATGTTAGATTATGCGTCGTTTACTCAATGTACCCTCTCAGGACAGAGTACTTTGAGTTGGACTTAAACTGAAGCAACATTGTGGCTCATCATTTTTCTACCGAAAAAACAGAAATTCGAGAGCTAAACTGTTTCTAATTCTATATTAGATCATCTTGTCTCAAAGTTCAAAGGAGATCAATACTTTTATCCAAGAGACGGCAAAGAACCACAAGAAATTAAGCTAGAGTAGTGTCCGGTGGAAGAGAGAATTATGGTCCGAAGCCAAGAAAATTCACGGTACAATCAGTCCAATCCCAATGTCCCAATTACCACCTCCATATCCCCAACTTGGAAGCTCTATGAAAATCCCTTTTATACATCTCAGAATAATGTTCGGCAAATACAGCAAATTCATCATCTCCAACTTCCTATATCTGCACGAAAGATTGCAGCTTCTTTCTGGGATTTAAACTTTATTAAGCCATTTGTGGAATCTGAGCTTAAAATGGCTCGAGCGCAGATAATTGAACTGAAGGCTGAGCTAGAATTTGAACGTAAAACACGTAGAGAAATGGAGTCTTTGAACAAAAGACAAGCTAGAGAACTATCCAAGGAGAGGAAGGGAAGAGAATCCTTGGAGAAAGAACTTTCATCTGATAAAGCAAAAATCAGTAGGATGAAGAAAGAAATGGAGGAGGAAAGGAAAATGATGAGAAAAGCAGAGGTTATCAGGGAAGAATGCATACAAATGAAACTTGCAGACGCAAAATTCTTGTTAGAAGAAAAAATGTTGGAATTAACGGATGCCAGAAACATACAAAGGGAATCATCAGTTTCCATGAAAGAAGATCATGGTTGCAATATAACTGCTTCAAATGCTGCTGATAGTGTTTCTTTAGGACAAAATATAAGGTTGGTTTTGGCTGAGAAGCCGAGTTGTGGTGTTCATTCAATGGCAGTGACGAGAAGGGCTACTCCAGAGCCAGAAAATCCTCATATTAAACGAGGGATTAAAGGGTTTGTTGAGTTTCCAAAAGTTGTTCGAGCAATTGGTTGCAGTCGAAGAAAGGAATTTGGCAGCAAATTGGAGTGTCAAAAGGCACAGCTAAAGATACTATTGAAACAGAAAGGTCCAGTCCAATTGGATTGCCTTAGTGCGAGCTAAGATTGTGTTTTTCTATCCTACTCTTCATTTTGATAAAACTATCAATGTCTTTGTTAACGTTGTTAATTGTTTGCTGATCAGTGATCATTCATTGACATTCTTTTTTATATTTATTATCCTTCTTTGAGAAGAAGTTTCATGTTAGATTGAAGCAGATGTGCTTCGTTGCCTCTACATTTGTATACTGGAATTTGACACAGAACGGATGGGGTTTCTTGTAGGAGCTTTTAAAGTTCTGATTATTCGAAATTTTTGTAGTATCAAGAATATTGTGTTGACAACGAATATTTGAAGTAATTCGAAAGTGATATTTCGGATCAAAAATCAATTTTTTTTCTTCAAAGATTTATTGTTATATCCTCGTTTAATTCTGGTCACTGAATGATTTAAACTTTAACGAACCACTTTAGCAACTTGAACCAATGTAGAGAAACGAAAAGCCATTGATATGTTTGTAGGACAAATCCTTGTCAATTCAATAAAGTTTGAAATGATTTTAAGTTATCAAGTTAGAGAAAAAAATATCTTGTATTGTTTTTGGAGTATAATTTCACCCTTCTAACAATCTGAAGATACTTACACTTGCAAATTTACCTGAATGGATTTGAACAACATAACGGGATGATCAACATGATCTGGTATTAATTTGAGTCCACCGACTTCATGATTTATCTTTAAGACGAATTTGCTCCATTATATGGTGTTTAAAAATGGTGTTTAGCAATTGTCTCCTTGGATAGAACGAATTTCGTCTCCTACGGAAGCAGCACATCAATCAACAGCACTATCAAAATAAGAGAGAGAGAGAGAGAGAGAGAGAGAAAAATAAGATTCAAAGCATAGAATATTTGCAATAAAAATGATGTAAATTTTCTGTCAGCAAAGCAAGCTATTTATAGTTTTATACGTTACGTTGGTTAATAGAGTACACACACTGTCACACCAAAAAATATGCGGAAACAAGCCAACGGAAATCCCGTTAAAGATAATTTCACTAGGATTGACTTGGGCCATTGTCACCCGACTGCGGTGCTCGCATGTGTGTGAGGCTTAGAATCGAACTCAATAGGATATAGGCGACTCCCCTTACAAAGACTAGTTGTATCCCTTGCATTCCAAACTCAATTGTCAAGCCTTCACTATATAAAACCACACAAAAGTTTTCAAAAGTTTCCTATGTGAGATAAGTGTGTAACAATTTTCAATTAAATCAAATTCTCCACTTATTTAAAGTTTCGAGTGAATGAATTTGAAATCAAATATTTCATTCAATTCTAAATGATTTTCGATAAATAAATATATTATATTAATTACCTTGTAGAGTAAAACGTGAATATGCTTGGTCCCGTTAACATTAGAATACGGGTCCCATTGAAATTAAAGTCTAAAGTTGACCCATTTCATTTTTTATTAAAACACTTCCAACATCTTTACATTGTCAATTGACTAATTACACAATTTTGTTATCAATGTCACAATAAAAGTGTGCAGAATGGGAACCCAACTGAAAGCTCAAGAATAGTTAACTAAGAGGGGGTGGATTGATTTTTGAAAACTTTTTTCGAAAAATTATTTCAAAAAATGAACAAGTTTGGAATAAATATATTAATTAAACATAGTGCACAAATATGAAAACAATAAATAATAGGGAAGAGAGTGTGCAAACGATGTAATTGTGGAGGATCGATCCAAATCGATTATCTACGTCCTCTGTTACTGAGCTTTCCGTCACGAGCAAGACATTTTCACTAAATTTGATTAGCTTATGGTGCAATCCAAACCTTACAATGCTTTTAGTGACTTACAAATAAGAAGTATCAATATTTATAAAATATTGAGCTTTTCGGATCCTCAGTATGACCTACAAATTTGAAGAGAAATGATTTTACAATTTCAAACTTCTCTCTTAATAAATGATATATAAACAAATTAGTACTAAGAGAGAGAGACTAACACTTTATTAATGAATAGCAATCAATGGAACTCAAGTGTTAGGTAAGAAAAAATTTGACGAGAAAGATGTTTTTCGAAAGTTGATTCAATCAAAAGTTTTTCAAAGTAAATAATTCGATAAGATAAATAAAATGTAAGATCAATATAATTTTACTCAAAAATATCTCACTTAAATTTTCTTAAAAGTATTGTAATGAATGCAAAGTGAAATGATATTTATAGAGTTCAAAACGCCAAAAGTTTTGAGTAATTGGACAAGTAATTAGATGTCCGCATTCTGAACTGGAAACCAATGTAGCCGTTATGAGCCATAATTTAAAACGGTTAAAAAAAGTGGCCGTTGGACGAACCAGATGTCTGCATTGACAAATTTCCCTTTGATTTTTCCTTATTGAAGTTCTTTATCTCAAATGATTTGTCTTGAATGCTTGACTTTCATCTCAAATTTTATTGAATGTCCGATGCGAGTCTTTTGATAGTGACCTTTCTGTCTTCAATCGAACAACTTTGCAACAATAGTTTTGAAGATTTAAATTCAATTGTTAGAAATAAATTAACTTATTTGTTATTATTAAAACATTAAGGACGAAGTCAATCATAGGTCAATGGCAACTAGTTGTATAATTTAGGATGGGCTAAAATTTTAGGAAAAGAAGAATGAGGAAATTACATGGATCCAGAAATTTGGAGATCCTATTTCATAAATCATAGGTTGTGTTTATTAATTCAAAAATCACATGTTTTGTCGTCTTCATAAATCCTCAAAGTTTAGTAAAAATAATTCTCCGTTCTTGTCATTCTATTCTCACATTCCAATTTCATCATATTTGATACATGTTTATTTATATTCTCCGAGTCATGCATTCGACAATACTCGGCAGTGAAGATGATGTTAACAAGGAGCAATGATCCGAAATCTCGTGTTAAGCTTGATGAGAAATCTTGAAGAAAACCAGAGAAAAAAAAGTACAAAGGTTCACAAAGAATCGAAGCCCGAAACAAATCACAAAACTCCCCTTAAAACGTTGAAACCTAGCTCGAAGAAGGTAAATCAATTGTGTAATTGATTTAGTTCATGGGAAATTTGTATATGAATTAATTTGGATGTTTATGGTTTATATAGTGTTAATTTTTAGAGTTTGTGACTTAAAAAATGAGAATTGAGTGTTGTGACCTCCTTTTGGGTGAGGCGAACTCACATTTCCTGAATGTTACATGAATGCATCATGTGACCAGTGACATATGTGGGTTTTGGACCTATGTAATTTACCTCCTTTTGGGTGAGGCGAACTCACATTTCCTGAATGTTACATGAATGCATCATGTGACCAGTGACATATGTGGGTTTTGGACCTATGTAATTTTGTGACCATTTTGATGTCATTGTGACTAGCCTTGTGTTGTGATTTATGTTCGGACCGTGACCAATTTTTAAACTAGAAACCCATTTTACTAATTGTTGTGACCTATTTTGTGTTTGTGACATGTGTATAGCGTGTGACTAATTATGTGGTTGTAATATGATTATCTTTGCATATAATTTGTGACTTTATTTGTATGTGACCTACGTAAAGTCTGTGATTATTTTTGTCATTGTGTCATGTTTAGTATAGTATTATACGTATTTTGTGACATGAATGCATGTACAAGTATCAAATATTGATGTATGTTTGTTACTTTTGTCATTTATTGCAGGAATGTGAGTATATTATACCGGAAGTTTATGGTTTTCAGTAAAATTACTACAAATGCAACAAAAATTGTGCTGTCCAATTTTGATGATTTGTATATCTAATTACACTCTTGTGACCTTCTTGTTTAAACGAATAACCATAAATTCAAATATGTTTCTATTGCCAAAAAATAATAATAATAATAATAATAATAAATAGAGACAAGCTCAATTTCAGAATTTTCTTATTATGGAAAACCCTTCCTTTTTCTACTTACATACCATCAACAACGGATACAACTGTGACTTCATGTTCAAAATTGTAACTTGAAGGTTCTATTGTTGCCTCGCATATGACCGAAGACAATAATGAAAACATATCTCCACGTACATCAACTAGAACTATGAATGATTGTTCTCCTCTTTCTACAACTGTGATCTCAACATTTATGGGATATTTCGAAGGGTCACGATCCTTGCCCTTTAGCCTTAGGTACGATGATACATTACTGCCAATTACACGAATTCTTCGAATATCACAATTACTAATATAATTCACAACGAATTAGAGTCACAAACATAAATTTCGGACACAAAGCATGACATACTAATTGAATTTTGATGATGGTTCAATATCGGTCGCATTGACTACCGAAGCTTCAACACCATATGAGAAATTCAAAAATTGTAAGTTGACTAATTCAAACGTTTAGTCATCTATCAATTGTGAATACGATAGCGTTCAGATCCAAAATCGAAGCCATTAGATAGGAATTCAATATAGTACATCTGTAATTTTATCTGCAATCGTAAGTAATTATCGATTTGTGACGATATTCTTCAATTTGTGACCTGAAATCTCTGATTATTATCAATATCGCTATATCGATGATGGTAGATGATATCTGGATTCATTTCTGTAGATTTTGTTTTCTGTTGTTGGGTAATGAATTTGTGGGTTAGGGATGTGAAGATGTATTTTAGAGAGTCAGGGCACAGATGGAGAGTGGATGCTTGATTTCGGGGATTGAATCTTAATAGAATTGTCTTTATAACAAGAGATATGTTGTCATTGGCCAAGCCCATCTCTCTTTTCAAAGAATCGAATGTAACAGTTTTAGCAAGAAGTTGATTAGTGTCATTCTAGTTTCCAGAAGTACAAAAATAAATGAAAAACTTGTTACCAAAAATATTGATGAAGTTATTTATTTATTGCAGAAAATAAATGATAATGAAGACTTACTCGGAAAATGGATACAAACTTGAATAAACATGGAAACAGAAAATGGAATGCAAGAAGATCGATGCAAGAGTTGAACTATTTGTCCTTAAGATGAATTTGTCTAGCAAAGGTACCCATGGTAGATGACAATTGTTTTTCAAGATATAACAATCACTTCCTGTGATAGCAGCACTTCAAATCACAAGAAACGACGAACTGAATGAAGTTTTGTACTCTTTTTTGTATGAAAAAAATAAACAATGTTTATATAGAATTTTTGTAAGAATTTGATATTTAATGTATGCTATGATTGCATTAATTGGAGTGAATGAAATCAACGTTGAGAGGTCCAATTTATAGAGGTTGATTGGTTGTACCTAAAAAGACAATTCAAAGATCAACTTGTTCACGAAATGTCACCAGTTCAATGACCGCTTGCTGTGTGCAAACTTGACTGCTCAGGCGGTTTTTTAGTGGCTTGACGCTCGTTGCGTACAAGGCGTCCGTTCGAGAGACCAATAGGATTTTTTTTTTTTTTTCCATTTAATTAATTCAAATTCCTTATTTTATAAACCCTAATTCATTCACTAATTTCTCTTTAATATGTAAATAATTTTCGACTTGCAAATGTACCAAACTTATCTACTCGAGGAGTAGATCGTGTTCGACCCATTTCTCGCCAAATTCGAGTAGCGGAATCCATCCAAATATTTGGTCAAAATTGATAAAAATCATCTTTTTACTAATTGTTTTTCAACAAAATCAATATTATCACGTGCAAACAATTGGATTTCAAGAAATAAAGAAAAACAATAAACTTATAAGATTAATGATCTCCTAAGCACGATGCTTAGTTTATGCTAAGCTCCGTGCTTAAGTGACACACTATATTAGTGGGTAACTTGTTTTGTCACCTAAACATGGTGGTTAACATAAATTAAACACCGTACTTTGGAGATCAAATTCGAAACTAATAAATCTCAAAAACATATCTTATTAGTAGAAAATTTGATAGGATTTATACACAAGAACGCCCATACACTTGTCAAATGAAAATGAAATGAAAAATAGCCAAAACATGTTTTGTTAACTACACAAGGCAATTAAATAGCAGATATCATACTAACCAGAATACAAACAATAGCACAGTCGGCGCATTTTAAATTATACAAGAAAACAAACCAAATTTTGAACTTGTTAAATTATATATTACTCAAGTGCAGTGCATTTTCGTCGAAGCATAGAGAGAGCCAAAACCTTTCCAAGAATAGAACTTGCATTGTCGAAAGGAAAAATGCAAAGAACACATCATTCAAACGAGCATTGGGTTGTTGCAATAGTAAAATAAATTTAACTACATAAATAGTAGACAACAAGCTAATGTTTATTATCAACATTAATACTTCGCCCTAAAATTGGATTTAAAAAAAAAAAAAAACTTCTATGGAAATCGACAAACATTCATCTAAAAAATAGCTTCCTCAATATTTAACTACAAAATTCATCGTTCCAATTATCAAATCTAAAAAAAATTATGATTGAAACTTAAATAAAATGTAGAAGATTTGCTTCGCGGCCTGGGCGGATTTAGGGGATTCAGCCTAGTCCTCCAGCCCAATTCAAATTTTTGAGGGTAAAATTTTATTTTTGTAAGTAAAAAAAAAAAAAAAAAAAAATTATGAGTAATTAATTATTTATTTTTTACATATTAGTCCAACTTAAAATTTTTTATAGTTCAATTCTGGATCTGTCTTTGTTCGAAGTTATTTTGTTTCCTCTAACTCATCGCTAATTTAATTTGGAAAAATTAAGCAAATTCTTATATTTTAACTATACAATTCAACGATAAGGTATTAAACTTATAATTTCATAATTCAAATGTTAATTAATTTTTTAATATAACATTAATAAATTTATGTTAGTACAAATTAAATAATGCTTATTAATATGTAAACAATTTTTAAAGATTATCTTCTACATTCAAATCTTTTCAAAACTGAAATTTCCATTGAGACTCAATGGAAACCGCCATCTTTACCGCTCTCTTACTGCTTCTTCATCCAAAAATTAAATTGAAACTTCCCACTGATTACAGTTTCTGATTTTCGAACATTCACTAACCATTATTGAAGAAAATGATTTTGACTCGAAGTGTAAATCGGGATGCTCATTTTATTGAGGAAGAAGAACCTCAAAAAGTTAAAGACAAAGGAAAAAGGAAGAAAAATAATCAATAACCTACACAAAAAAAGTCCTATTCCTGTGGCAAATTCTCGTCGAAGGTAAACCCGCGTATGTAGTTCATCTTTTTTTTTTTAAATGCTTTGCAATGCCAAATACGGTTTATTGAGTATGTTGTGAATGAGTTTTTTGTGACCTAATTTTGATAAAATGTGACCTGATTTTGATATAATGCGATCTGATTGTGATTATAACTTATAAGGTGAGACAACATCTATAAATTGTAACATAATTTCTGATTGTGGCCTATAGTTAGTTTTCGTGAACTATTTTTTGTTAACTGTGTTTGGGTGTGTGTGAACGATTACATTCACATAACCGTTCATAGTGTAGTTTTTGTGACCGCAGTTTGGTTTTGTGACTTTAGTTTTGTGTTTGTGACCTACTGTTCGAGTTTGGCATCATGTGCTTCGGGCTTTATATCCATTTCATCTTATTGTAGTTGAAATCTGTTAATACTAGGGAAGATGCAATGCAAGAAGTTATTATTTGATATGTAAAATCGACAGTGATGGAGACTGGATATTATGTGTTTGTGTTTGTTACCTTAGTTTTATGTTGATTTTGATGATATGTTTAATTTATGCAAAAATGGAAATACATGATTCTCAAACACTGTTAGTTTTCGAGAAAAAATTACTATAAGCTTTTTAACATATGTATTCACAAATCAGGCAGATTGGAAGACGAGAGAAAATAAAAATAGATGATTCATTTTAAGTGAGCATAATTTTTTCCCAATGAAGTTTCATGTGGGATCTTTACGTGAATATTCATGTGAATTAATACTTGTTGATATGTATATGTGAATCGATATTTTATTGTTTTAATACTACAAATTGTTTCTTTTTATGATTGTTATTGCATTTCAAGGTTTTTCGACTTGATGGTTATAATGTATGAACATGTATTGTTCGATTAGTAAATTTAATTTTATATGAAACAATAACGCAACATATTATCTACTCATTTCAGGTTGCACTCATTCATTTGTTTCACATTTATAAATTTTTACGTGTCAAATACATGCTATTGCATATGTCACAGTGTATGATGTATTTGGTAGAAAATATCAGAGTTTCAAAAGAGCATGTCACATTCAAAGAATTATAGGTTACAATCAATTGGAATCATACAATATCATCGCAATATTCCCACAAAAGTCATAGCGAATCACAATCTTATAAAATTTATAATCACATAACAGTACATTGAATTCACAGTTTAAATGAACGCGATAAAAGTTTACATTCATAGTTTCAAACATACCTGGTCAAAAAAATTTAGTTACACTTCATAAATCATAATCATACATGCATTTTATCGATTGCTGTTAAACACTTCCCTATTTTCTTTGTCACAAGATCAAGTCACAATTTTTTAGCAACATTTACACTTAGGGCCTGTTTGATTCACCCAAATTTTTTATGGAAAATGAAAAACAAATTCCAACTTTCACTTTTGCCTTGTTTGATACACTATATTTTCCAGGCAATTGATTTTCTTGATTTTGTCTCTTACGTGTGCTTTTCCTTGATTTTGTGGAAAACCAATTTCCACCAATTAGGGTTTTTTTTTTTTTTTAATGGAAACAAATTCTATTCATAATTGTGAAATTTTTTTCCTTTAATGGACAATTTATATGAAAAATAAAGCCAAACGAACACTAAAAGATCTAAAATTTCAACATTTTTTAGGTGAAAAATTATACCAATCAAACACAATTAATTGACAATTTTCAGGAAAACAATTCTAAATAATTCAATTTCCTAGAATTCATTTTCTCCCACCCAAATTCCACTCTTACAATCAAACAGATCCTTATATTAAGTCATAATCATACATGTATTTTATCGAATAAAGATTGCTGTTAAAAACTTCCTACTTTTTATGTTACAAGATCAAGTCACAATTTCTTAGAAACATTAAATTTTATTCGAATATTATGTCAGTGCAATAAATCTAATGTTACACAAATGATGTATTTGATGGATATTATTGAGGAAATAATATATTTTAATTAGTGATATGATGTGAAATATGTGGATAAAAAGTAAGGAAAAGTTATTGATGTGATTGAAAATATTATTTTATTGAAAAATGTGTGGTTAAAAATAAGTTTTGAAATAATGTATTTTGAAATAATGTGTACCAAACAAGGGCAAAATTCTGAATAAATCCAAAAACATACAAGCAAAAATAGTATTATGATGTTATTACACAAAGTGTCGTACTATGTGGACACCTTTCATTGTTTCTTTTAATTCAATTTTCACTGTTTGTGTTTAGTGGTCTACTGCTTCTTCCTTATTTTACAACCTGTGACCTTTTACAAGCCGATTTTTCCTTTTCTCGATAAGAGGTTTAGAATAACAGGACTAGTCACAGACTCACAAACAACTGCAATAATCACAAATTACAGCACTTGTCACATAATACAACACTGATTGCAAATATGAAGGTTATAAATCTGAATGTTAAAAAAATAACAACGGTTACAAATTAAATATAGTATATATAAGACCATATTGTTAATTCTTCAATTGTGACCACATCCACTATATCTTCCTTATTTTACAACTTGTGACCTTTCACAAGCTGAATTTTTTGTTTTCTCGGTAAGATGCTCACAATAACATGATTAGTCATAAAGAATTGCAATGGTCACAAATTACAACACTAGTCACAAATATAAACATCATAAATCTAATGTTACAAAATCAACACTAGTCATATTTTGGATCTAATAAATATAAATTTCATAAATAACAACATTGGTCATAAATAACATCATTAGTCACATAATACACTACTGATCGCAAAAATGAAGGTTATAAATATGAATGTTAAAAATAATAGCATTTGTCAAAAATTAAATATAGTATACATTACGTAGCACCTTTTGGCTTATGATTACTGCAATAATATGTCCACAAAATGAAAGAACCGATTTTGATGAAACGTAGAGTAAGAGAGAGAAAATGGGAGGTGAGAAAATTTATTAGGTGAGAGAAGCTGCTATGAAAAAGGGAATATATGCTATTTATCTTAGGATGTGATAATGATGGTTAAATTATCTTTATTTATGGTGTATTTATTCTAAATTTCCATTTCAGTAACATATAGAAATATATAGTATTATTATCATTATTATAATAATATAACACCTGATTTGTGAAACTTTTTTAAAAGTTTGTTAAATGTGAAATTGTATTCTTATTTATATTATTGTAGTTATGTATTTTTCCAAATTTAATGAGCAAGTTTTGGACTACTTTGTTATCTTCATGTGGTCTAATATGTTTTATTTGGGCTCATGATTTGAACCTCTAGAATAAACAAGTGGGCATGTTTGGGTCCAAGACATCCATGGGAAGGTTCCGTCCTTAGTATAAAAGTGTCCGATTGGATACAAGTATATGAGAACGATGATAATAACACAAGTTCTTATTATCCACTGACTATTGTCTTTTTTGAGATAATATTTTTTTTTCTTACGAAGAGGCTAAGATTATTTTGAAATTACAATTGTATACATATCAGTTAAATGTTAGTTTGATAAAAAAAAAAATTTCTCCAATTTGCTCATTCCCTCAATGATACAATAAGCACGTGCCTATAAAACATACAAGCTAGACAGACATTGGCCCTCCGAATATAGGGATAGCGAATAGATAGAGTTTGCTCAATAATATTCGTTGTAAAGATCGGTAATTTTTACACGAGATAAATCATTGTAGATGTCTGATTTTTATCCTTACAACTAGCTCTCGACATAGTATAAAATTTTGTTGAAGTTAGGAATCACCAATTATTTCAATCAGATAATGTTGTAATTCACATCTCAAATAATGATTAACTTGCTCACTGAAATATACCCAATCATAGCCAAAAGCAAAGGATTTCGAATTAAAGAGTTACGACACAATCAAACCTCGAACAAAGAAGGGGGAAATTTGGGACAAGAAGGACCTAGAATGTCATAAAATCGCACCGATATACAAGAGGAACTGATCTAAAGGACCCGTAACCAGTCAATTGCGCTTGGCTCATGACGTGGCTTTCAGTGATAGGGGTAGAATTCCTCTTTCTTATAACTCGGAACACATCACAAGGATAGAAATTTGATGCAAGATAAACAATATAATCCATGTTAAAAAATTCAAAAGAATTTCTAGGATCCAAATTTGCTCTAAGAATAAAAGTTCCACTAACGTCTGATTAAATCTAGTAATTATAGTTCAAAATCTCAGAAAAATGAATTAACATACTCCCAAGGGTGGATCTAGAAATTTTTTAAAGCCAGATTGTAATAATTTGCAGCATTTTTTAACATGAATTTCAAGTCAAGAAACTTACTTGAAATGATGAATTCCAAGATCTTTTGATAGTTGAATCACCTTACATTCCAAAACTCCAAAATCTCCATTTCTTTTTCTCCAATGGTCCCAATCTCGATCACAATGAAAGATGATTATTATCTACAATTTAAGTGTCAATTTTTGTGAGATTTCATGTCCAAAACATGGTTCTAAGGACTTTCCACTTTTGGTGTAAATTTACATACGAAATTTTCCTTCATTTTTCATAATTTCCCTTCATTTTTCATGCCATATTTTTCCCTCTTTTTCCAATGTATAATCATTGAAGGTTGTATGGGAGTTAAGGGTGGTTATATGGAGTTACACGTTTCAACTTCAACTTCAAACTACCCCCTCCAATCATTTTAATAACTTGTGGGTCGGGTCATCCCACATGGGCGACTCAATCCGTATTTTTCTAACATCTGCCACTCACACATGACGAGCTTGATCCGAATCATAAGGGACAACAAATGTCATACATTAGATCTTTCTCAAGATCTATCTCACAAAAAATTCATACGACATATAGATCGTGTGACCAGCGAGTAATATTAGAGCTC
>CAIGRN010045383.1:0-23728 GCA_903798345.1 Fraxinus anomala
TTTTCCAATAACATTAAATAATATTTCTTTATCCGTGTGAAAAATGAAACAAACCTATATATATGGGACGGAAGGAGTAGTAAAATAGTAGTTAGAAAATAAAAAGTCAAAAATATCCTCACAAGAGTAAAAGAAAAAAATATATCACAGTCGACCAATATCGACCACCACAATCCACTGATCGACGATGACCACCACACAAAGAACCCAGTCACCGACGAATCAATAAGGTTATTTTTGGTAACTATAAAATGTATTTTTCATATAAAGTGTAGAAGATTGTTGAATTTTGACATTTATTTATCTTATTTGTTGATTATTTAGGTATATGCTTGAGTAGACTAGATTTTGGAGATAATTTGGGGAGGGGGAATTGATTTTTCGGGCTGAAGATTGTCGAAAAGGCAATCTTCGACGTACACGGTCGAGGGCCAACTGTTTTAATAGTCAGCTGTTTAATAGTCGGATTACCTGATGTTAACCAATCGGACCGACTGTTAAATTTTGGTCCGACTCCGACCATTTTTTTCAAAATTTTATTAATTATTTAATTATTATAATTTTAAATAATTTTTTTATTATGTATTTAATTTTCTTTTCTATTTTGTTCTTTAATTTTTATTTAAAATTATTTAATTATTATAATTTTAAATAATCATTTTATTATGTATTTAATTTTTCTTTTCGATTTTGTTCTTTAATTTTTATTTAATTTAATTTATTATAATTTTTCAATCTTTCCTTTTGTTTTATTTTGTTTTATTCTTTATATATATATTTTTGGTAAATTTATAAATTAAAAAAAAAGTTATTCCTTTTTAAGTTAAATAAATAACTTTAAACTCAAAATTAATAAATTAGATATTATTTTTAACCAAATTACCAAATTCATTTTTTCCTTTTTTTTAAAAAAATTAAAATTCTTTTTAATTAAAATATTCTTGTTAAACAAATCTTTATTTTTTTTCTTTTTTACTTAAAATAATATTATATTCTTTATTTAAATCTTATAATTTTATTTTGTTTTATTATTTTTTGGCAATAATTTAAAAATATCTTAATTGTTTTCTTCTTATTATAATATTTTTTTTCAATTTCAAATAATTGTTAATATTCTTACTTTCTTTAATTTTCAATTTAATTTTCAATTAATTTTCTTTAATTTATTTTTCATTTTTCATTTTTGTTCATTAATTTTTATTTAATTTAATTAATTATTTTTTAATTTGTATTGAATTTATTTTTCGTCCTTCTCCTTTAATTTATTAAATCATTTATTTTTTATTAGCGTCGATGTCTTGCTTATAGTAGTTACCATTCGATTCGTTTGATTTTCTGAGACTATGCGTTATTTTATTATCTTTTGTTCAATTTTCTAATTTTTGCAAAATGGAGTACCATTTAAATGCTGAGTTGAGACAGATGGCAGGAAAAGCTACTTGGAATAATTGCTTTGAGAGTTTTACTTCTGTATTGGAATTGCTCGATGATCAGCATGGAGAAGTGCTACGGTAGTCTTTTTTGCGGCCCTTTACTATGTTGGCTTCTTAGGTCAACCGATGATGATGCTCTCCACTTCGACCTCGGGGCAAGGTCGTTAGTTTCTCCATGTTTGAGTTTGCCCTGATCACTTGACTAAAGATTACAGGCAGCCACTGACGGTACTGAGAGAAACAATAGGTTGTACGAGAAGTATTTTCAAGAACAGAGGACGGTGCTTCTACCCCAGTTGATGGGCGCGATCAGGGAGTGCAACCATATGTTGGATAGATTGAAATTTGGACTAATCTGCATCCTTGAGAACGTGTTGAGGTGTCATCACAAGAAGACTGATGTCGACATTTTTCATTTGGAAGTTGTTGACGACATCGATGCGTTCAACAACTATATGTGGGGCTAGAGATGTTTTGAAGGCACTATACACGTCTTCACCAGATCACACTCGAAATCCAAGGGGTCTATGCGTAAATACGATACATATGGATTTTCCTTTGCAGTGCAGGTAATGTTTAACATAATCAACGTTATTTTATTTTTTTTACTAAATTTATATAATAAGTATATGTGTTGCAAATTTGGGCAAATGAGACGGTCCCCCTTTGGGTACTCGATTTTCGAGGCGAGTGGAGACATGCTACCCTTGGATGCATCATTGGCGAGCATTCGAAGCAGACAGGTGTTCGTCCGGAAAACAATTATTAGCCCTCCTCGACGACCCTCAAGCGAGTATTACACATTGTAGATTTATATTCTATGTCGATTCAGAATTTCATCACATGATCATTAACTAGTTGAAATGTCAATATGTCAGTTTAAGGTCCTAACCGAGTTGACGCTGTCGACGGAGGAGAAGGGTCAAGGTTTTGTGCGTGAATTAGTCATTCTGCATACTCCACACGACCAGATGTCTAATTCCATCCTGGACTAAGATTGGGTATGTGAATTAAATATAATTTATTAATTATCGTTTTGTATGAGTTAGCCTATTTTAACTAGGTTAATAATTCTTTAATGTTATTTGTGTAGGAGCACGGTCCAGTTGATCGACTATCATCTTCGCCAATGGGACCTCCTTTTCCTCCATACAGGCACCTCTCCATTAGATCTCCTGCATACGGTGATTTGTATGTCCTTCTGACTTGATTTATGACAGAGATGAGAAGGGAGGTACGGGCGCTACGACGAAAGACAAGTGAGGAGGTGGGCGTGCTACGAGAGGAGGTAGGGGCCCTACGATGAGAGATGAACGACGATGTATCGAGTTTACATCAAGATGTTGTACTGCTATGCAACCATCTATCAGACCTTGAGGAAGAGGTCGTAGCGCTCCGAGGCAATATAACAGGAATGCGATGGGATGATAGACGGGGCAATAGAGAGGGTGATGGAAATCGGGGTCACTCACCGTTGTGGCCAGATGCTGCATTTTGGGCGGAGGGAGTGGCCCTGATGATGGAGGAGGAGGGGGTGTTCGAGGCAGAGTCGTGGCCGAGGCGGAGGGGGTGGGGGTGGCCTCGATGATGGAAGATGAGAGGATGCCAGGGTAAGAGGCGAGCTGTTGATGTGTACGTCGTATCTCCTTTCACGGCTGAGGCGAAGATGAGGACGTTCGTTGACGAGACGTACCTCAATTTCTTTTGGGGTGTGGACCATTCCAATGGAAAGCGTTCAAAATGGAGTGGAGAAGAATTATGTCAAGGTAAGTATTTTATGATTTCAGTGAAGTATACTACACTAACTCATCTATGCTTCTTTTAACATTTTTTCTGTTTCTTTTTTTGTTTTCAGAGCTCACCGCACGGTAGGTAGAAGGATGATCTTGGACACTTATAAATGGTTTCATTACATCACTCCGGGAATTTGGCTTGCTGACGATGTAAATGAAATAGTCATATTATTATTTATTATGTATACATAATTTTTTGCTTATTAAATGAAAATTATCCCTCTATTTTTTTATTAGTGTTTCCTGATGTAGCACATCGACTTAGCTATGGACTTATTGTGCGATCGGGCTCGAAGATATCTAAAATCATTTGACATTTCTGGCTGACTCATATTGAGCACTGAGTTTGTACGTGCCATTACCATTGAGTATCAGTCACTTCAACTTATGTGTAATGAGTACACGTTGCCCGAATATATGGTCAAGTGGGTCATAGGGATGTGGCCGAATATCGGGGGAAAGTCATAGGAGGGTTGTACACATATATACATTCCAGTAATCGTGAATCATCATTGTATTGCCGTAGAGATCGTCTTTGTTGATTCCACTATATGTGTACGACTCCGACAATTCATATCTAACACAAGGCTAGCTCGAGCTTAACTTAGAGTCAGTGGTTATGATCGTTCCCTTGATGGCTATTCGAGCGGATGTGGTTGTGAATGACAGACAAGCAATCGTGCGGGACACGAAGATGACGAGACAGTCGAAATCGTAAGTATTTATAATTTTTTTAACTTGGAAACTTAGTTTTTAGCTACACGGTATCGAACTAACACGTTATTATTCAATTGTAGGGGTGATTGCGACATATTTGCAATAAAGTCATTGAATTTTTGAGTATATGACATAAGGTTGATGGAATCAACCAGTCATAGATATAAAATTGGAGGAATAAGTAAGTCTGCGATTTGTATAAATTCGAATGTAATCCGTAAATATTGTATATTCAATTGTTCATTTATTTATGAAATAATTGTAAATATTGTAAAACTCATGTAAACATTATATATTCAATTGTTTATTTATTTATCAAATAATTGTAAATATTGTTAAACTCTTGTAAGTATTGTGACTGTATAGACAATGCCTAATTAGCAATTGACAGTAAATGTAACTGGAATATTTAACGACGATAATAATTATGCAACATACAAATTACAATCAATGATATAGAGATTAAACATTCGTTGAATTGTTATGTAGAGGAATTGACTTATACAAAATCGACGAGTATGCCTTGTTACGCCGCACCTGCTGCACTTACAAGGTTGAGAAATTTTTTCGGTGGATGGTATTCTAGATGTACGTCTACGTCCAGGAGTACGTGGTTCGACTTCCGGTGGAAACAAATTATTAAGTGGGAGTATATGTTCGAGAACTTCCCACTTGGCCTCATTTGATAGAGGAAATATTGTTTCGACATACGCTACTCTCCAATAATCAGCCATATAATAATAACCGCATAAGGTGTGTGGTGGAAATCATGTATGCATAGCCACTGCCACTGCATGCGTACATGAAAAAACTCTCCAATTGAAACTTTCTACACGTGCATGTGTTATTATCTCACGGAGAAGCGAAACTGATCCAATAGTTCCACACATACCTTTTTCATCACCTCTAGAGTCTTGAATAGTTTATCTTTCTAAGCCAGAGTTAGCACACTTGTATAACTCTATGATTCCTCACGTCTGTCATGAAACCACTGCTGCAACTTGTTACAAATTTACTCAATCATTGCAAAAATTGGTAACACTCTCGATCCTTCTTGAATAATGCATTGAGCGACTCCACATTGATCTACGTCAACATGTTGTATCGACGTCTTGGAAAATGTGATCGTGCCCAATGTTCAATCCCCATATATGTTAGATAATCCTATGCAACATGTGATTTACTTTTTATCTCGACCATGAACTTATCAAACTCTTCAAAATTGTAAACCTCTGGAGGTTTCCTAAACAATGCAACGATGCCACTACTCCGATACTTACTCTTGAGGTTGCCCAGTATATGGTACATATAATAACTGTGATGTGCCTCGAGAAAGATTTCGGGGATACCATTTATTATTGACTGCCCCCGGTCAGTTACAATGCAAAGTTCTCGATGTCCCCAATTACTTCCCTCAACTTCGTGAAGAATGAACGCATCGCTAGATCATTCTCTCCATCGAATTATGCCGAATGCAATAGGGTAAATTTGGATGTTATAGAATCTTAACATGTTGCAATAATCAACTTGCTTCGTATCTAGCCATAATGGTTGTACCATTGACTAGAATTAGGGATTGCATCGAGTTTCGAAATCTTCGAATGCATTGTCCAAAGGTCATGAAGAAATACTTGAAGCAATTCTCGCCATCCATCTCAATAAAAATGTCAATCTAGGATTATTTTTCCCTATGTTATAGCAATATCTAGCCAATTTAGCATAACTCTCCTCAACCGAATCCTTTAAGTCCTCGAATTAGCATTATTTGGCCTTCCAGACCTTCTGATAGCTCATGACCACCCCGTACTCTCGACGGACGTCATTAATGATGTTTGAAAGTAGACCGTTCGTGGATCTTGAAACTTGTGCTTTATTTGTCAACCAATGAATGATGCTCGAGCTTGCTTGTGATCATTTCGACGAATATCCATCTCGCAAGTATGTTCCCGTGCATACTTACGAATTACAAAGAATTCATTCATGTCCATTTTCGTTGCTCGCAAGCGCCAATGGCAGATGTCGTCAATGCAGATAATGGTGTACATCAACTTGTTTGATTTTTTCACTTTTAACTCAAAATTGTGTTTCAAAGTAATCTGATGCACATCTTCCTGTATATCTTTCTTTGTTTCAAACAGTTGCTCGACATATAAATCTTCATCTTCAGGAACTACACGCGAACAATTAGAGGTCCATGTAATCATTCCAGCTTGTGAGCTCACACACAACTTATGTTTCCGACGGAATAAAGCAATCAAATTCTCATTTGTAAATTTATTTTCATTCTCGTTGTCTCGGACTATTGAGGGAATCCCGTGTGTAACAATGAGATCATGGTGAGGAACAACTGCATCGGGAATAACCTCATTATCCTCATGAGCTATCTCTACTGTATCCCAAAAATCATTCACATTACGATCCCATATCGGGATTTTTATGTTTACTATCGGGGACATTTTTCTTCGCTAAAGTTACGTAAATAGGGGTAGTCATGCGATTTTGATTCAATTCAATTCAATGAAAACCTGGATTTCATCTTCAGAAGTAACTTTTACAAGTAGAATTGAAATGGATGTATACTCGTTGTTGAATAGAAATCTCAATTCCATGCCGTAATGAGAGGGATACATAGAGCTTGTTCTATATATCATGGTACATTTCTGCATATGATGTACTCAATGTCATTATAGTTGCAATAACACAATGTCTTTCACTTGTCCATTTCCAAACCCATCTACAATTTTCATTCATTTCAAATTCACCAAAGTAACAAATCGTGACTGCAACCAATCTCATATCTGCATTAGGAAACATAATTAGTTAAAACAATTATAATTAGGAGAAAAAAGAGGTAAAAAAAAGCTAGCTAGGCAGCTTGGAAACAGCCAGCCTAGTCGGCCGTTTTCAGCCTGTGTTAGCTGTTCTTCATTCCCATGTGCCTGGGTTGGCGATTTTACAATGCAAATGAAATTTTTTCTTATTTTTGTTAAAAAAAATTATATATCCGTTTAAGATCGTAAATTTTTTATCTGCCAATGTCGAAATAAGATTTAAAAATTAACATAATATACTAATTTAACGAAAGCGAAATTAAAAATACGTAAATATACTTAACGATTCTAAGTGATGGCTATAAACAATATTTTATTGTTGATCGTTTGATAAATTTATGAGAATTCAAGTTTGAAGCAGATGAAAAATGAAACGATTTTTATATATGTTGGAGTAAACAGATAAAGAAATTGATTTAATTTTGAAATTTTAAGTGGGAAGTGTTTGAAATTCTTTATAACTTAAAAATAGTATTATTGTCTTTTAAACAATACCATATTTTTGTAATTGTATAACATACATAAGGGTAATTTTGTCTTTTATACATTAAAAGGCCATTGTGGTGAATAGTTAAAAATTTTGGTCAAAGTGAAAAATGGCCATGTTGATGCGGTCATTTTGAAAAGTAACCCTATTATATACATAGTCTGTGTTGTGCCACACAACAATTCTCCATAGAATAATGTTATATAGTATGGATGTTACCGTACGAATTTCATTAAATAAAATGTATAATTAAATAAATCATCATCCATTTTTTCTCAATATGCGGTTCCGATTGTTTATGGAATCCCACTTGCCAAACATAAATCCCACGTGGCAAGTTACGATTTAAAATCAGTCAAAAATAATACAATTTCTTCATTTTATCAAGACGTATGCTATGAAATGAAGGGAAAATCGCATTTTGCTGGTACAATTTGGCTTATTTGGACATATTTCACGCCGGTCAAGTTGCCATGTTTAATTCCCGTTTGCCGTGTGAATTTTTTCATCAACTAGAACCGTTTATAATTCTAGCATTACTTCAACCATATCACTAGAAAACCATTTGACTCTTTTATACTTATTTATGATAGTGGATGGTATCATAAATAAACAATAGAGTATAGTATATGTGAGTTCAAGTATCGATTTTACGAGGATTAAGTATCAATCTGTATATCACACATTTAAGATTTGATGATTTTATATTAACAATTAACTAACCTAACTAATAAACAAAATGGTGGGAAGCGTTAATGAATACTTGATTAATGGCAAAACACTATGACCCCAAATCCCTTTATGTTCTTCCATATTTATTTTAATCTTAGACTTTGACAACATTCATATAGACTTGAAGATATATATTCTTAATTAAATAAATAATCTCTCCGAATAAAATTAGATTTATCCTTATATATGACCCGATAATATCCTTATCCTAATAAGAACATATAAAGATGTATTAAATTAAAAGAACATTTAAGTTTATCATACAAAGTATAAACAATTATCCTTAACATTACAACGATTATTACTTGTGCTAAATTTCTATCCCATCTCTCGAGTAAAAATAGAGATCATAAATCGAATAAATTAATTGAAAAGATTTAAATTCCTAACAATCATTCAAACCAATACAAACATTTAAAGTGTCAAAATTCAAAATTTAACATAAAAACATTGGGTTTATCGTTATCCTCGCATCTACACAACTAGACAATAAATATAATATTATAAAAACATAATTGTAACTGATACACATCACTCTGAATTGAAGGTTGGGAAGAAAGATAGAAACAATCTTAAATCTTAAATTCCTTCGGTGGATCTTGTGAATGATCTCATGGATGTCTTCTTAAAAAAATTAAAAATAAAAAACTAAGCAATAATGTATGAAAAGATGTGGAAGAGGTGTTTTGTGTCAAAAGCTTCTCCAAAGCTCGAGTGAATATGTATTTGTTGATATCATATTGCTCCTCTTTATAAGGAATAATGTATTTTTTATGTACAAGAGCTTCCCAAGCTTCCCCACTTCAAAGCTTTGCAAAGAATATGAATTTTCTATCGATGACTCTTATTTCAATTTATGGAATACATATTTTTATGTACAAGAGCCCCTAAGATTCTCCCTTGAATTGTAGATGAAAGATATGTTATATTTATAGAACAAGAATCACGACAAAAATTTGTGTTCAAATTGTTTTCTAAGAAGAGGTTGAATCAAGTAAGAAAATCAATTTTTTGTGCTCGGAATGCTTGTGCAATTGCACAGTATAGTGGGATCCGATCGCAAGGTTCCATCTTTTTTTCTTGCTATCTTTGGTCCTAGAATTTCCTCTTATGTTCAGCTCGAGTCTCTTCCTAATTTTATAATTAGTCCTTCATATTTGAATCTTCATAATTTAATCCTCATAATTCCTTAGTCATCCGTGATTGATCATGTGCAAGTTTCGAAAGTTTATAATTAAGTCCCTAAACTTTTCAATTGTTGGATATAGCTCCTAAAACTAGGGAATCTCTTCCGATTGCCCTATTAATGCTTTTAATTGTTCAAAATTTTAAACGAGAGAAACAAAAGGGTAAAGACCAACCCCATGTTAAACAAATTACATATAAAATGAGAAAATGTTTAGTTTATATGAAATTCAGTTGATCATCAATTGCTCCGAATCAACTATAATTACGCTCCAAAAAGGTCACGCCAATTGCATCAAAGTGCATTAAAGTTGGGATTTAACCTACAATTATCATAATTTAACCTAAATTAAATAATTATCCTCTCAATTAGTAATTAATGTATAGAAGCTCAAATAAGTATATAAAATACAATCACACAACTTAACTCGGTGGCAAGGGAAAGCAGCTGCTGTTATCATACGTTTGAAGTGGGGAGGAAAGATTTCACTTATTTTTTGTGTGTGTTCTTGACGAATAGGCGCATTGCCCTTTTCTCCAAACAAATTTAACTTCGTATTATAATAAATAGCACCATTAGCATGAGCAATGTGTGAAAGTTTGAAACAACACAAGTGAGTGATCTATATTATTACACCTTGAGACTTAAAAGAGTTGTGTTTTGTCTAGTAGCTCAGCTTCTTAGATGACAATTATAATTTTTTTTCCTTTAAATACTTCTCTGGGTAAGGGAATGCCGATGGCCTCTGCTGTTATTGTCGAACTCAAATATGAAAGCATCAGCCCCATATCAGCAGTTTTAGAGATCAATCATGACGCACATCACGTCACGTCTGCTAAATGCGAATTCAAATCAATTGATGTTTCCCTTTACTTCTGTTTCTGGTCTAAATTAACATACTAAAATATAAGGAAGGGATTTGTCTGTTTTATTTGGAATCTGTTGCATGCAGAATACTAATATTCCTTTCATCTAGCTTTTTGAGTGAAATATGTAAATATTTTTTAGAGTGAAATCTGCAACTATTAGTTAGTTTTTTTTTTTGTGCAGATTTTCGAAATTCTATCCACAACAAACTCATTTAAATTCAAGTGTATCAGTTCAAAGGTAGTGGATAATGTTTTTTCTAGTCACTAGATGTATATCTTCTGTTTTCTCTCCTTAGGACCCTGTAATCTTGTTAATTTAACTTAAGTATCTCATTAGGAGGTCTTAGATTTGAATCCTGGGAGACACGATAGAAAAGCCGTGAGGGGTAAGTCGGCAAATGTCCACCTAAAGCAGATAGTACGTATGATAAAATGGTTTGGGCATAGAGGCTAGATCGTTACAAACTTGATAGCCCAAACTTCATGCTTTGGAGCATCCAGATTACTATTTTTCTGAGAAGTCATGGCCTTATTGGTTTCATGGATGGAACTGTGGAGGTCCCTGTGAAAAGACTCTCAGATGACATTTCCAATCCGATATCCGCAGTATGTTACATAAAGAGCAACTGCGTCCTCAGCTGGCTGCTTGCATCAATCTCGGAGAAGATTATTGCTAGTCTTTATAGTCTAAAGACTTATAAGTAGGTCTGGGATTATCTGCAGACTAGATTCTCTTCAACATCCAGGTCTCGCATTGCCTTACTCAAAAGGAAACTTCAGACCCTCACTCAAGGAACCAAGAGCTACATCGCTTACCTTGAAGAAGCAAAAAGCTTGGCTGATCAATTGGGAGGTGCAGACCAGTGGATGATCAGGACTGATCAGCTATATTATTGGAGGTTTAAAATCAAGCTTCACACCATTTATAACCTCATTCAACTTTGCATCTCGTGATAAGGAACTCTCCTTTGATGACTTTCAAGCTGAAATAATGAGCTTTGACACCTTACTAGATGTTCAACATGCTCCACCTACCAGTACTCATATTGCATTTGCTGCCTCCAAGGCCAAACTGCCTAACTTTTCTCAAATAAGTCCAAACAGCAAGGTATAAATCCCAAACCCTCTTACGTGACTCCTACTCATGAAAAAGGGACACTTACCTCTACTCAACCTTACAACTTTCTGGTTCTTGCAATACTCGACCTGTATGTCAAATGTATGGAAGGGCAAGGCACATTGCCTTGGACTGCTACCACCAATTTGACTTCTCATATCAAGGTCGACACCCTCTAGCGAACTTAGCAGCCATGGCATTTGAAGCAAATGCAGCTTTTGATCTTCAGGTCTGGTTTGCTGACAGCAGGGCAAACACTCGCATTACTGTTAATGCCTCAAATCTCAACCATCAGCAACCTTTGAGGGTGGTGACATTGTCACTGTCGGTAATGGTACAGGTTTGAACATCAAACACACTGGAAATACTTTGCTTTCTATAGGAAAATCTGATTTTTCAGCTTACTAATATACTCCATTGTCCGGATGCTTCAGTTAATCTTTTATCTATAAACCAATTCTGCTTGATAATAACTGTTATTTTACATTAACTGGAGATTTTTTCTATATAAAGGAGAACAAGATCGGCATAATTCTGCTTCAAGGTCAGGCTGAGCATGGATTATATCCCATATCTGGACACGAGCATCTCAAATAAAATCCAATGTTTTACCGCCAAGTTAGGAGTCAAAACCTCGACGGACAACTGGCATTGTAGGCTAGGCCGCTAGGCCATCCATCTCAGTCAGTTTTAGATCATTTAGCAAAATCGAAATGCCTTTCAATTATTTCTTCTACAAATAAAAGCTCGTTTTGCTAGTCTTGTACCTTAGGCAAAACAAAGCAGTTACCTTTTCAAGAGTCTTCTTGTCAACCACTTGTCCTCTAGCTCTCATACGTTCTGATGTATGGGTGTCATCAGTTGCCTCAGTAGGAGGGAGTCGCTTCTATGTAGTTTTTGTCGATGATCAGTCTCGTTTTTTCATGGTTATATCCTCTGCGTCATAAGTTTGATGTATTTAAACAATTTTTTTTATCTAAAAATGGGATTTTTCATCGCTTTACATCTCTTTATACATCTCAACAAAATGGAATCGCAAAGCGTAAACAAGCCCCTTGGGCATGGTTTCGAAGATTGTCACAACAGCTTGTAGAATTGGGTTTCTTAGAATCCAAAGTGGATTACCCTTTTGTTTACTTTGAATTCTAATAATTTGAAGATTTTTGAGTTAGTTTATGTCGATGACATAATAATCACAGGAACTGATGATGTGGTTATCCATCAAGTTATAGAGAAGTTGAAGGCTAGTTTCCACATCAAAGATTTGGGAGAGTTATTTTATTTTTTGGAGTTCAAGCCTCTCGGAGTGAGAATGGCTTACATTTGCGACAGAGTAGATATAGCAGACTTGCTCGAAAAGACTAAGATGGCTAGTGCTGAGCCTCTGTCAAGTTCGACTATTAGTGGTTCAAAACTATCTACAGCTGAAGAAATTCCCCTTACAGAAATTCCCCTTACAGATCCAAAAGACTATTAGTGCTGAGCCTCCAATATTGTACAAACTCTTGTCCATATATTTCCTATGCTGTCAATCAGCTCTGTCAATTCATGCATAGTCCTAAAGACTCGATTGCCTTAAAGAGAGTATTACAGTACTTAAAGGGCACCATTGACAATGGTTTTTTTTTATTTTTTTATGCCCCATCTGATATCTCTTTAACTGCTTTTTGTGACTTGGATTAGACTGGTAATCCTGATGATAGGCGAAGTTGCAGTGGCTATGGTGTCTTTTTGGGGAGTAGTCTTATTTCGCGGAGCGCCAAGAAACAAAATGTGGTCTCCAGGTCTAGTACAGAGGTTGAGTATAGGTTAATGACATTGGCAACTGCAGAAATTTATTGGCTGCATATGCTTATTCGTGAACTTGGCATTGTACTATCTTTTCCTCCAATTTTATGGTGTGATAATGTTGGAGTCATAGCACTTGCCTCAAATTCAGTTTTCCATGCAAAAACTAAACATGTGGAGGTTGATTATCATTTCGTTCGGGACAAGGTAGTCAATAAAGATATCCAACTTAAGCATGTTTCAACTCAAGACCAGGTAGCCGATGAGTTCACCAAGGGCCATACTGCAGCTCGTTTCCAATTTTTGGTACACAAACTGATGGTCTGCTGTCTTCCCATCAGTTTGTAGGAGGGTGTCAGAGTGAAATATGTAAAATATTTGTTAAAGTGAAATCTGTAACTACTAGTTTGTTTTGCAGATTTTCGAAATTCTATCCACAACAAACTCATTTAAATTCAAGTGTATCAGTTCAAATGTAGTGGACAATGTTGTTTCTAGTTACTAGATGTATATCTTCTTATTTCTCTCCTTAGGACTTTGTAATCTTGTTAATTCTTCCCCTATAAACACAAATGTGCTACACAACCTTGGTAATCAAGCCAAGCCATTCAAATCACAAGTTGTCCTTGTTTTAATATTCTTTCACTAGCAAATTCAAACATTCAGGCGGACAGCAGCGCTGACTCTGCTATTATTAGAATACCTACTTGCCCAAAAGAACAACCGTTCAGTTGTGTAAAATCCAAATCAAAGCTTGTATCAGAGTGTTCACATTATTGTAATTATCAAAAGTTAAAAGAGTAATATCAGAAAGTCAGAAATGAAATTCTAACAAGTTTTTATTGGATTCTTCTACTATAATATCTACAGAAGAAACGATTAATTGACAAATAATACAGCAATTTTTCCTAGTCGAAAAATAAAAAATAGAAAAAGTCAATTCCCATTAACACATTAACAACTCTGTCTGATTTTTTCTCGAGTTATCCATCTAATACTCATACCGAATTGTCAATTTATGTACATAATCTTGTAGGACTAGGAGGAGTAATCCTCGGAAGTGATCTAGTGGTTTTACAAGGTTTTCTAGGAGATAAATGTACCTCCTCTAGAACAAGGAATTGGAGTTCCGAAGGATAATCTCTCACACATCCTATTCGAGGACCGGCTCCTGTTGTCCATCTGCAAGAAAGTTGATTCCCCAACTGATACGATCTCATTCCTTTATGCGAGTTTATTCTTTTGATAATCTTTTCGTTGGGTATGGATTCTTCATACTCTTCTTCCTTTTCGTCATCATCAAATAAGTTTTGCTTGGAGACAGTAAATTCTGAATCTGATAAAAATTCCTCTGGTGTTTCGTATCCATCTGAATCACCATCGAAAGGTTGACTGTTCTCGTAGTTAGGCCCTTGGTGTGGTGTCTTGAACAACTCATACCCGTCTTCCCTCCTGGGAATTTGAAGAATGGCAATTTTTGATTGTAATTTCCGGGACCATCTTGATATGTGTGGATTTACATTTTCAGCATCCTTGGAATATTTTTTGCTTGAATCAGTTATCTCTCCATCTTCCTCTTTCGCGTTGCTGCCTTCACTGGCAGCTTGACTGAAATCTGGTGCTGATATGCTATTACGAAGGCCAACGGCACTATCTTCCTCCTCGTTATTTGATGCTTTCTGAACACCAGAAATTAAATGCTTTTTTACCAGTAACTCAACTTTGGATAATTCGCAAGCAAGGTGCTTCATCTTACCTGGACAACGCTCAGATTGACATTGTGCTGCATAAGAAACGACATGAATTCCTCGAAATTTTCTTCTGTTGGGAGATAGTGCCCACTGTGAGGCCAAACCGCCTATTAGGTTCATTCATCATCAGTCTCGAACAATCAATTCAAAAATGTTAGCTCCAAAAAAATTGTTCGTATCTGTACCTTAAGAACACCTTCTTCGACTACTAATCTTCCAGCAGACAAAGTGGCACCACCAGCCAAGAAACTTGAATGCTGAAATGTTCCTTTTTTCTTCTGCCCAACATATAAAGTTTTAGACACACTCAGTACAAAGATCCACTTAATGTCTTCCGGTCCTTCACTTGTATTGAGAAGTTTCCCACTCTGTGCATAGATAAGCTTGCCGTCCTCTATGACAACTTCATAGATCTTCCTCTCTGTCTGCAGAAACATTTTTAAGTAATTTGGTCAATTCACTTGGACATGTCTTCTTCTTTGTGAAGAGAGTTAAAAAGCAGTTTCTTGTGTTCCTAGACACAAATAAATAAGATTTAAATTCCTACAAAACTGTGACATGAATCTAAGACATTTTAAGGTCACAATCCCAAATTTAAGGACACCAATATGAGGGAAATGAAGCTTACCGGACCAAGATACTTGATGCATTGATGGTGAAGCTTCGATCGAGGGCATCTCTCGAGATTTACTTCTTTACCTTCTCCAATGTCCAACCTGCAAATCAAAAACTGTATGCTCTAAGTGATCTTTAATAATGAGGAGAAGTTAATATCCTTTAGTAGTTTTCTGGTTCAAATAAATATTACCAGTAAAAGAAAGGCTGTTTACTGTGACATTGGAGCCAATTGACATAATAAAATTGCAGGTTGTGGCCATAGCGGTGTCGAGGATCAATCTACACAAAAATAAGAAGAAAAATGTCAACAAGGGCTCGTAGAATGTATCATTGTTTGGAAAGCTCTAGAAGTTCAACTTACAGCCTCGAGCCAATGCTGCAAAGCAAGTTTACGTGCCTTATCATCCTTGGACAAACCTTTCCCCACCTGTTAATGAAATACTAAGTCTTAATCTTGAGTAATTCAACATAATGCTCTCATAAATATTCCACAGTTTCTACCTTAGCAGCTCTGGTTCTTGCTCTTGACCAACGTGAAATAGCTGTTTCGGGTTTCTCAATTGCAAAGAAAGATACAGAACTACGTTTGAGCTCTGCAAAATCTAAGAGCTTCCACCTGAATATCACAGAAAAATATTCAAAATCTATATTGAAGGAAAAGGCAATCAGGCCAGGCTGTTAAAGCTTACCATCTCTGCTCGACTAAGACTGCACAATCTGCTAGTTGTCTTCGGGTTCTAAAACTCTTATATGTCTTCTGCACCTTTAAGGCAGCCAGATTTCGCTTTCTTCCAAACTCTTTATGAACATTTTCCTCGGACATAGGCCCTTTAAATCTGAGGGAGCCTTCAAGGATCATCTTCTCAGACTTGAATATTGCAGGTTTAGAATCTGGACAGGTAGAACGAGAAATCCTTACATCATCACCTCCAAAACTTGTTGATAAGTAAGACTTGAACTGGCTATCCAAATCATCAAAATTGGCTAATGGACATGAAAATGCCATTCCGATTCCACTCCAAAAGTCCAAGGTATCCTATCTCCAATCTGCAATATTTTTGTGAACTACAAATGCCATATGCAGAAGTATCGAAAGCATTTAAAGAATGTTAAACTTTATTGGGGAAGAAATGAAAATAAAAACAACATTTGATCAAACAATCAAAAGATTATAATGACAACTATAACTTAATTATTTTATACCATCCTTCCTTACAATATATGAATCAAAATGAGGAGAAATTTGTGGATTGAGTTGTCTTCCGTAAATGCAGCAGTGAGATTGAAAAGCAATATGAAAAAGAGAGAGAGCAACAGCAACGTGAGAGAGGCCGTGTAAAGTGGGGTGTTTCAAGGTAAATATTTATTTCTAGGAATAGTTGTTAGTTTAACTGTTTTATTCAAAACAACACAAATTTTGTTACTTGTCTGTCCTATGAGGGGAGAGAAACCCAAGCAAAACAGACTTAGAATAAATAGCAAAAGAGGCAAGGTGGTGGGCATATCAAATAGGAACACCATTTAAGGAACCATATTCATATGAAGAGATCGCCGCCAGTAGTGCAAGTATTTCAGCATCCACTGGAGAATAAAACATTCTTATCATTTTTTTTAAACAGTCAAGTGAAATCAACTGCATTGATTCAATGAGTTTTTTATTGCTTACTATATATTGTTGCCTAAAATTCAATATGCTGGATACAAAATTTGGACTTGGTACGTGCAAATGAGGCGATAGAGATGTCAGATTATTGAGTTAGCTAAAGTGTATTTATGTAATGTAGATTGAGAATGATACTATTCATATCTGAAAGTGATTACAAATTACCTATATATTGGGGCAAAATAAAGTTGAGTGCAATATTCTTCATTAAATTTATCGGGATCGGATTAAATTGGATGTAAAATTTGCTTTCAAACTATAAAGACGGTTGGCAAAGATTATAATTGTTGTCAAACTCTATTTTAATTATTGAATCCACAACTTTTACTTACTTTTTAACCACATATTTCTTATAAACAAATTTTATTCACCGACTTTTATCTTTGTTGATGATATATATTTGCTAACTTTATTTAGTGGCTTTCTTAATACACTAGTGATTTTTAATAGTCATACTTTGGAAAGTTAAAAGCGTGAGAAAATGTTACAGGTCGTATCAGTAGCCTAACCGGATGGTAAGTATTTCGACCAAAATATGTGGATTGCGTCTTTATTGTATTCTATAGAAAGTGATATGATTTCTTGTTATAATATTGTAGCTCGTGCAAAATAGATTCTTTTCTATCTTAGATATTTTCAGATTAATTAAATATGTGAATTAAGTTTAGATTAAATTAATATTGTCTTTCCTTATTTTAGTCTATTAACAAATAAAAATAAAAATAAAAAAACTTTTAGTATATTATATGATATATTAATTCTCTTACCGTGTTTAATGACTACCATTTAGATAAGAATTAATTCTTATATTTAATAATTGCTTTACCTATAAGTAAAGTAATTAAATAGGAATGGAATTAAACTTTGAAAAAACTAATTCCCATATGTGACGTAGCAGCGTGCAACTCTGTCGTTTCAAGTAAGTTCATACGGATTTGATATTTCATTGAATCTTTTTCAAAGCCAATATTGAAGAAAACAAAACAAATTGTGTTGGATGTTCAATCATGTCAATTGGTCAAGCTACTTGGCATAAAGTTAAGAATGATGATTCTTAATCCAAGTGGTAATTGCAGTTGAGTACAATAGGGAAGTAGTGAAAAAGTCAGATCGGTGGATTTGATTTCACTTCATCAACTAGTCAAAAGAAAAATATACGAAGGGAGTTGTTGTAATTCTTTTGATTGTTCTTTTGTCAATTTTGCAAATTACAAAAACGGATACTATTAGATTTTTGTTCAATTAAATATTGGATTGTTTGACCCGTGGCATGGGCTCGTCTATGTTTCCCTTCGGGATTTACCTTGTTATATCTAGTGTTCGTGTCTTTAATCTATTAATAAAATTCTATACATAGTTACAAATGCTCGAGTATAGTATTAACATACACGTTGTAGTCAGAATAGTTAGAAACTAATTGCAATAATTTTCTACTGCCTCCCATCAGAATTACAACTGTAAATTAAAATTTTCCTAAATTTTAGAATTTACAGTTGGTATCAGAGTGACTCACTTTTAAAAAGTGTGATCCAAAAAGACTTAGATGTGGATGGAGCACCATTTAGACATCCGTCCTAGATGTGACTAATTACTCCTATTGGAAAATTATGATGCATGTTTATGCTCAATTCCTTGATGAAAAGGCTTGGCACTCTTTCATGTATGGATATAAAGTATCCACTATGATTGAAAATGAGAAAGAGAGAGAAAAAGGCTCAAGAGTGGGTTACTACAAATTTTATTAATTCTAGTTGGAATTCAAAAGCCTTAAATGCTAACTTTTTTTCATTTGTGGATTCTAACAAATTTCAATTGATCTCTACATGTAAGGTGGCTAAGGAAACTTGGGATATACTACAAGGTATTCATGAAGGAACATCCACCGTGAAATCATCCAAACTTCAAACGCTCACCTTAGAGTTTGAACAACTAACAATGTAAGAAGATAAACAGTTCAAACACTTCTATGCTAAACTCAGTGACCTCACCAATTCCACATATACTTTGGATAAAAAGTGCCCAGAGAGCAAGAGAGTAAAGAAGATCCTTAGATCTCTACCTGATCGATTTCACTTCAAGGTAACTATCATAAAAGAAAACAAAAAAAATAAAAATTGAAACCATAATGATAAAAGAGCTGGTGGGTTCATTGATGACATATGAGTTGTATCCCCACAAAAGAAATAAAGAAAAGGGACCTAGAGTTGTCTTTAAGCTAAAAATGTTGAAAAAGAGATTGAGGATAAGGAAAATGAAACTGATGAACATATGGCCATGGTCATCAAGTAGTTCAAAAAATTCTTGAAGAACAATAAAAAGGAAGGGATTCAAAACCTCAACCACAATAGAAGAAGAAATTCTTTAACAATTCGATGCAATCATAATACTAAAATAAGGCAAATCTGGGTAAGAAATAGTGATCTTAGCTATGTTGTCAATATAGCATATAAATCTATTGTGCACAACTTTTAGTATTTTGACAATGGCTCCTCTAGACACATGACTTGTAATCATTCCATTTTAACCAATTACAAAAGTCATGCAAGTGGTCATGGACTCCCTATCTTAGATGATATCTTATTTGTTGTTGACTTAAAAACAAACCTAACTAGTGTAGGCCAACTCTATAACGGTGATCTTTTGGTCATGTTCACACAAAAATCATGCAAAGTTATAAAAAATGATAATAGTTGTATCTTGCATGATGTTAAGAAGACCTGGTCAAACTTACCAAACTTAATGCAGTAAGATAAGTTCCTAAGCTCATTAAAAAACCTGAAGGTGTGTGTGGTTCATATAAAAAATGTAAATAAACTAGAACTACACATAAACAAGGTCTGTTTCTTACTACCTCTCACAATCTTGAATTGTTACATATAGACTTGATGTGACCAATTCAGACTAAAAGTTTCAGTGGTAAAAGGTATAGTTAAGTGTGTGTAGATGACTTCTCTAAGTTCACTTGGTTAGATTTCTTAAGAGAAAAGTTTGATTTCTTTGAGAGATTCATATTTTTGTATCAAAATCTTACCACTGAGAAACATTTTAAGGGGACTTAAATTGTATGAATTAAAAGTGATCATGGAAGAATTTGAAAATGCTAGTTTCTCAAATTTCTGTGAAGATATGACATTTTCCATGAGTTTTCAACCCCTAAAATCCTTGAACGAAATGATGTGGTAGAAAGGAGAATATATTACTAGAGTTATGTTGAATAGTATGAAACTTCCTGTTAAATTGAAGGCTGAAGCAGTAAATACTATTTGCTACATCCTAAACCATGTGTCTTTGAGAACTGTTACCTCACAAACCCCTTATGAAATCCAAAAAGGAAGGAAACCAAATCTTGAGTATTTCCATACGTTTAGTAGCAAGTGCTATGTATTGAATGACAGAGAAAACTTGGGGTAAGTTTGATCCTAAGAGTGATGATGGAGTATTCAGTGGTTATTCAGAAAATAATAGAGCTTATAGGGTCTATAGCATGCAGACTCAAACTGTATGATATTGATGAATTCTCTTCTTATTCACAAAAACCTGAGATTTAGAATCTGGAAGAACATATTGAAGATAATTGGAATATTTAGGAAAACTATGTTGTAGATTCACAAAATTGTCGTACCTGATTCTGATGATCCTATACTAGTTACTAAAGGTGATGACCCACCAGAGACGGATAATGAACTATAGAACAGAAGACAGCCTCTCACCTGGATTTAACAGGCTCATCTACTGCATAATGTCTTTCAAACCGTGGAGATAGAATGATGATCAGATAGAGACTTGCCACGAAAATTGGAAATGTGTGCTATACCTTACATATTAAGCCTAAAAATGTGATTGAAGCACTTGGAGTTGAGTCATAGTTTGTACAATACAGGAAGAGCTAGCTCAGTTTGAGTGAAATAATGTGCGGAAATTGGTGTCTCGATCAAAAGATACAAACGTGATTGGAACAAAATGGTTCTTTAAAATAAATCAGATAATCATGTCAATATAGTTAAATATAAGACACGATTGCTGGCACAAGGAAGCACTCAAGTGGAAAACATGGATTTCGATGAGACATTTGCAATTGTGGCTAGACTTGAGTCCATTAAACTTCTACTATCTGTAGCATGTCAGATGGAATTCAAACTCTATCAGATAGGTGTCAAGAGTACCTTTCTTAATGGAATATTGAATGAAGAAACTTAGGTTGAGCTACATAAATTATTCATTAATTCATATAGTCTTGACTACGTGTTCAAACTTAAAAATGCATTGTATGGACTGAAACAAGTTCCCCATGCATGGTATGAGACTAACAATGTTTCTTCTTGGGAAGGGATACAGGATAGGGGAAGCTGACAATATTTTGTTCATCAGATATCTCAAATCTGGATTGATAATAGTAAAAATCTATGTTGATGATATTGTATTTGGATCTACATCTGAAATAAAACTCAGGGAGTTTGTTACACTTATGCAAAACAAATTTGAAATGAGTATGGTTGGTAAGCTAAACTGTTTTCTAGGTTTACAAGTCAAACAGGTTGATTCAGGGATCTTCATTTCATAGGCAAAGTTTGAAAGGAATTTGGTAAAGAAGTTTGGTGTAAAAAACACCAAGACAATCAGGACCCTTATGGTCATGTCCGTGAAGATCTGCAGAGATGACCAGGGCAAGTTGACCTCTGCTTGTGATAGGCAATTTACTGTATGTAACTACAAGCTATCTTGACATAGCTTTTAATGTTGGAGTTTGTGCACAATATCAAGTTAACCAAAAGAATCTCACTTGGCTATGGTGAAGCGAATTGTTCAATATGTTAATAGCACTTCAAGTTTTAGTTTATGGTATACTAATTACTCAAATTCTCATGTAACATGATATATTAATGTTGACTGGACTGAAAATATGGATGACAGGAAAAGCATAACTAAAGGTTGTTTTTACATGGGTAACAATCTTATTTATAAAATGCTTGATGTATTAAACAGTTTTTTGATGTACTTTACCTTTGATTAGTTTATAATTGTTGGGGTGAAATTTAATTATCCAATAAGTGTGGTATGCTTATTATATATTATGGTAAATTATAATAAGATAGGTACACATTTAGGATACTAGTGTAATTGTCCCCATCTACTGACTGGGTTGTAATCCGTAAGGTGACAAAACTTGGGTATGGACTCATGTTTAGTATCTATGTCTCTCTTCACTAATATGTTATTGTATTAACAGGTAGGTTCATTGGGGGAGGGGGCTACCACCATGGGTAAGTGAAGCCATCTTTGATAATGAATATAAATCATGAGAAATGAGCTACCCCTATAGATATGTGAAAGTCAATCCCATGAATTCAAAAGACAGAGCTTCAAAAGAAAATAATAAGAATCAACACAATAAGCATTCAAAAGAATATTGAAAACATATATACATGCTCATGTCTAGTACCCACATATTTTTCTAATTACGGAGATAATTTCAAATGATGGATGGTTTGAAATATACTTATATACTTGGCCACTATAACCGTCAACTTAGGTTAGGGTACGAGTTCTGTACTCACATCATAATCTGATAAATTAATTAAATTTAATTATATGCAGGTATATGATTGAAATATTCCTGATTATCCTAACGATTTTGAATTAATTATGAAAATCAAAAATTGGGAAATTTGCCCAAAAATATGAAAATTGTGTCAATTCTAGTTTTGAACTTCACTATTTATGTGTGATTGATGCGTATGGGGTTTTTAGCATAATTTTAGATCAACGGTATATATTAGGACGTAAAATCTCGCCTTCATGAAATAAAAGGATATTGATTTTTCAAGTTTTATAAATAAAATTTTCTTGAAATTTAAAAGGACATGTTTGCCTTAATTGGACTTGTGATTGCATGAAATTGAATTTAAATTAAGGAGGCAAAAAGGTACAAATTAAAAAATGTGCGGCAATTATGGAATAACTATTAAAAACAGTTTTAAAGTAACCTTTGCATGTACATTCTCTAATTGCAATTATATGTGTGCAATTCTCATAAATTGAAGGATTTTTCCCCTTGTAAGTCACGTAGTTGGGCAAAAATTCACTTCACCTTCTATAGATAACTCTCGATTTGTCTCTATATTTGATTTGTTTGCTTTTCTATTTTAAACTTCTCTATAGAAAATTGAAAATAACGATGCTTGATCCAACTGACACCTAGATCAGTGGCGGACCCAGCACTCGGTGAGCCCAGGCGGCCGCTTGTACTGGATCTGCCGGAAGTGGTTTTTTTTTACAGTGAATAAACATTTCAATTATATACCTGGTCAGTTCCTTTACTTTCATAAATTTTTTATAGCTTAGCTGGCTAAAATTTCTATATTCACATGAGAGGTCCCACTTTCGAATCCCTTTCCCAACATTTTTATTAAGAAATATTTTTAATTATACAATTTTTGCCAGAATTAAATGGAATAAAGAAGAGGAATCGAACCCGTTACCTCAGGGCTTAATATGGAAAGCCTATCCATTGTACCACTCACAAAATATGATATTAAACTTACCAAAAATAATATATGTTACATTTTAGATGTTTTAATGCAATAGTAAAAATTCAAACCCTACTATTCCTCTGAATTATACAAAATTTGACCACAATATTATTTGGTAAATATTGTTAATTTTTACAACAAAATTATATATGTTCAATTTGAACAAAATAATTGTTATATTTAAATTTTAGACCTTGTTTGATTTTTTTTTTT
>CAIGRN010045383.1:23792-36767 GCA_903798345.1 Fraxinus anomala
CAACATCATTTGATAAATATTGTTAATTTTTACAACAAAATAATTATTATATTTAAATTTTAGACTTTGTTTGATTTTCCATTTTTTAAAGTACATTTTTCTCTTTCCTTTCAATTGCACTTTTTTTAATAAAATAATATTACATACAAATTCAAAAAATTTCCTTATTTTTAATCCCGCATTCTCCATCAAATCATTATTTCAAAATGTATTTTTTGCAAAAAAAAAAAAAAATATATGTATCAAATGGGACTCTTAACATTTTATTGCTGAATTATCAACGATTCACGATCGCCCGTGCTGACTCGAAATCTTGGGTCTGCCGCTGACCTAGATGATGGAGTAAATAGGCGTTTTATACGGAATTTAAATTTATCAATTAATAAAAGCAACAAGTCACAATTATTAATTTTATCTAGATGAATTCAAGTGCAATATTATCCTAAATTGAATTATCGTAGTTGATATACTGTAGAAAAGTAAATAACGTTAAAAAATTGATGACGGGGAAAACCCCTCACGGGATAAAACTCCGGATTCAAGCCAGTAATATTCATTATAAATGATAAAGACTCGCAGACTATTCAAATTCGACTAAAATTTAGTCTTTCTGACCTTCTGACTGTAATCACCATGGCCCTCCTGAACTGTATGATCTTGCACTAGCTCCCGACATTTTGAAATCGTTTATCTCCTTGGATCACCTGACAACTCCTCATTTTCCTCGATTGGAACTCCGATCACCTTTCTCGATTTTTAGAACTAAAAAAAAAAAAAAAAATATGTATCAAATGGGACTCTTAACATTTTATTGCTGAATTAGAAACGATTCACGATCGTCCGTGCTGACTCAAAATCTTGGGTCCGCCGCTGACCTAGATGATGGAGTAAATAGGCGTTTCATGCGGAATTTAAATTTATCAATTAATAAAAGCAACAAGTCACAATTATTAATTTTATCTAGATGAATTCAAGTGCAATATTATCCTAAATTGAATTATCGTAGTTGATATACTGGAGAAAAGTAAATAACGTTAAAAAATTGATGACGGGGAAAACCCCTCACGGGATAAAACTCCGGATTCAAGTCAGTAATATTCATTATAAATGATAAAGACTCGCACACTATTCAAATTCGACTAAAATTTAGTCTTTCTGACCTTCTGACTGTACTCACCATAGCCCTCCTGAACTGTATGATCTTGCACTAGCTCCCGACATTTTGAAATCGTTTATCTCCTTGGATCACCTGACAACTCCTCATTTTCCTCGATTGGAACTCCGATCACCTTTCTCGATTTTTAGAACTATAACGGATTATGCGAAAGTATGAATTTTGGTGTTTTGATTATGTGGATTTGAAGTTTTTCGACGATTTGGATAAATCAAGAGGATGTTGAATTATATAAATGATGTGTAGGATGTATTCTCTCATGTAAAATAATGTTCGACCTACATTTTTCACAAAGCGAGGCTTGGGTATATACGGTAAATAGGTTTTGGGGTAGTATAGGATATATAGAACTCTCGAAAATCGCAAACTATGATTTCACAAGAAACATCGTTGCTCGAGCGCTAGGTTAGTGCCAAGCGAACGACAATTATTCTATTTTGGATGCCTAGGCAGGAGCTTGGCGATAAGCTAACATAAATCCAACAATTTTTACTCAGTGTTCCATAACCAAACACAAGGACTCCTAGAAGTAGATATGTTGGATGGTTAAGAGTATTTGGTTTTTAAAACTCTTGATAACTATATTTTTGTCTAAAGATTGACACAAATTTAAAACCTAACAAACTACTCATTTGGCAATCTATGACAAAAACATGTAGTACAAATCAAAGACAAACAAACTAATCTACCCAAAACCAACTAACTCAACTATAGCTTGTTTTTCCATGTCAAACATGTTTCTCGAAATCAACAATTCAAATATCAAGTATAAAAGCACGTGAAATGGTAAAGGAAATAAAAAAAAAGTTGAGATAGATATCAATAAACTCATAATCATGCTAGTTAAATTAAGATGCAATATTAATATAAATCAATACACCAAAAACAAATATCGATATCACGAAACATCAAAACTTAATTTAGCTAAGTAGCAAATATCATATACATCTAAAAAAAATATCAATATCCAAAAAAAAAAAATACTATACATCCACAAAATTCTACAACTACTACCTACTTCCCCTTTTTGTTACAAATGACGAGAGTATGCCTAATAACTAAGTAGCGGCAGTATTATCTCCATCTGTCCCCGTCATCAATATCATCACCATCACAATCATCTCAATGTTGTCTGATCCATTGTAATCATCTCTAAAGATAGCTGACAAAACCTCAAAATTTAGCAAACTCTGTTGTGTGGCGCTCAATGGTGGCTCTCAGCAGGGTAATCTCAGCACTCATACTAGCCTGCTGCTCGATCATCACAAACATCTGTCCCATAAGTACCACTGAATGGTTAACGTGAACAGAAGTAGATGGTGGAAAGGATTAGCAGATGGTGGTGGAATAGGAGTAAAGGTAGAAGACAATAAATGTCAGTGGTAGAAGTAGGAATATCAGAATGAGATGAATGAAGAATATCAAAGGGATCAACAGAAAGTAAATCATCAATAAGACTAGCAGAGGATGAGAAACATGGAACCTAATTTTTGAAATAGTGGTATGGCCAATAGGCCAGGAAACCTTCCCTTAGCCCCATTAAGAAAAGTAGCCCCAAGAGTCGTCACAAAATGATGAATCAAACAGGCGTAAGGCAGACCAATCCTAGTGTCAGTCACACGAAAGGTACGCAAAATCTGGTGGTAGAAGAAAGTAGGAAGGTCTATAGAGTCTCCATGTAAGAGTACACAAAGAAACCTGGTCTTATCCATGTGTAGGGAAAGGTATGTGAAACTGATAACTTATTTGTTCACACAATGCGCAACAAAATTTGTCAGTCAGTAGGAAGGGATCTAATACGAATTGCAGTTGGACCCCTTCCAAGGGTATTAGAAATAGTCGACCTGAAAAGAGAGTTAGAAGGAACAGTCTTAGCAAATAAATAGGGAAATAAAGGGTGTATAACCCAGAGAATGTGAACAATAGTAGATATGACGTCTAGACTAATCTTTAGTATTCTCCTAAGAAAGACCTTAAAACTCGACCCGCTAATATCGTAAATATTAGCATAGAACTCCTGAACAAGAAGACTAGGCGAGGAGACAACAATAAATAAAGACTCCAATCCACGTGAAGTGAAGATGGCAGCAAGGTCGGGGTAAGATTAGAAAGTATTACCTCATACTCCACTAGAATAGGGCAAAAGAAAATTCGAGTCCAAAAGATATCATGGGCAGTAGAAAAGACGAATCTAGACCTACTATAGGAAGTCGAAGCACTGGATATCTGTGCGGTAATCCTCGCTCTCTTAGGTGGCATCTGTGACAAATTTGCAATACAAACACATCAATAGATGCAACTAAGGATACTATTTATCTCGATGAAAAACTAACTATTGATATGCATGGATGCACGTGAACTGAGGCAAATAGGCAGTATGCACGCTAAATGGTATAAAAGTAGTCTACATACACCAAAATCTAGACAAACATGTCATAAGCTCCCAATCCGATGCAAAATTGTCTAATGCATGCAAATCAATGTAAAATTGTCTAATGTACGCAAAACAATGCAAAAACATGTCATGATCATACAGAACGATGAAAATGCAAGTTAGATATACTATGGACGAAGGTGACTAACTAAGTGATATGAGTTATAGCCGAAGGCCGTGCGATGCATGGAGGTGTCATGGTGCTTTTATGTGGGGTGACGCGATGCCTTGACGCAGGGTAACACGATGCCCTAATGCCGAGTGGACAGAGTACAAGGCGGGTGATATTGCATCAATGTCAAATTCAATGCAAATTGAGCCAAAAGTTCATTGTAAGGACCAAAATGTGTTTAAATGTGTGAATGTGACACGTTCATGAAATATGATTCCAAAAATCAACGGAGAACGTCAATATGAAATTTTATCAAATACGTGGCGTGAGGTGACAATCTCCTGATGCAAAGAAGCTTTAAAACCATGGTAAATCCAACACGTTCATCACATAATCAAATCAACATCTAAATCCTATTCCAACCTACATTAATAACAAATTAAGAATCAAGAAATGATCCAAAAAAATGCTAAAAACCCTAATTTGCGAGTTTTAGCCTTAAAACTCGAAATTTTTTGAAACAAATGATGCAATGAGGCATATAACACATTATAATATCCTAAACATGTAGTGTAGATGTATGAATTGAAGCCAGAATAAAAAAGAAATCAAAAATCTCAAAAATCTCGAAGTAGTGAAAAATAATGTTCTATAGATTTACGTTTGATTTTGACTGAATAGGTTGTTAATGGATGACCCAATAATTATGCGCAGATGCTTGAAAACATAGATTGATGATGGGTATGAAGGTTCAAGTGAAAAAAAGTGAGAAATGAGATAATGATTGTGAAAAATGGGTTTCTGCGAATTCTCGTATAATTCGAAAAATTGAGTTGTCACTCGAGCGATAACTCGAAGTCAAGCGTGCAAAAAACTTTTGGCAAAAATAACACTTTTTGTTGAAAATTTCGAGTTTTAGCACTCTTTCATGAATTTTTATTTCTACCTTCATGGCACACAATCCAACATATATGATAACTTTAAAAATGCAATTGATTAAAAGTATAGGCATAATCAAGAATTTTTATTTCTAATTTCATGGCATGCAATCCAACATATATGATAACTTTAAAAATGCAATTAATCACAAGTAAATAGGGGTGTTAACGAGTCGAAACTTGAAACTTAGGCTGGCTCGAGCAAAAGCAGTTTGGGCTTTTTTTGGACTGAGTCGAGCCGAGCAAAAGCTAGGCCAAAAAATGAAAGCTCGACCCTAGCTTTTGGCTCAGGCCTTTGCAAGTTGAGATGGCTCTTTTTTTTCATGACAAATCTAAATTTTTTTAAGAATTTAAAATTTGTGCAATTTATGCAGGCTTGAATTTAAAATTTATTTTTTTAATTTTTTAATAAAGCTCGACTCAGCGGGCCAAAATAGCCTGTGACACAAGCCCAGGCTCGAGTTGATGCTCCAAAATGGGGCCCCCGGTCGTCCGGAACCACGATCTGGCTCGGGTCAAACTTTTTTCGGGCCGAGTCACGAACCACCCGAGTCGGCAAGCCATTTTGACATCTCTACAAGTACATGCATAACTAATGAGTAGAAAACTTTCTCACATACTCAAATCAAGTTTAAATGGAGTAAATTGTATAAATTAAAAATATGTAAAAAGTGCCATTAATTTCCTGTGAGAAAGACTCCAAACCTTAAATTTGTGAGAAAATACATGATAAACATCACTGTAGAATTATTATTTTCATCTATTAATGAAAGTCAAACAAGATATTATGACCTATTTAACAATGCAGCTCTTATTTTCATGTAGATTTTTCTTTTCTCCTCCTTAATTTAAGCATATATAATTTTTTTATTTTTTCACATATTATGTGTAGACTCTTATCCATTAAGCAACCAAGATAACACTTATAACAAGTTTTGGGCCGATGACTCCAAGTTAGATGACAATAGGGCATCAAGTTTTGAGAAACTCCTCAAATTTAATTGCTCAAGTCAAATAGGTTTCGAATAAAAGTATAATATGGATTAGTTTTTCTTTTTGGGGAATATAGTAGATTTTAGGTTAACTAGCTAAAGGTCAATTCATGTTCAAGGTCATCTCACCAACAGATAAATGTATCCCAAATCTCACACTTGCGGTTAAAACTCACTCACAAGGTCACAGTGTGTGTAGTGTAGAAGGTACATGAATAAACATATCTAAGTACTTTATCAAATGTACGCATACTAGGTCACAAAAGGCATGTTCAAGTAAATCAAATAACGTCATGTAGTTTCAAAATCCCCCCCCCCCTCCCCCTTTAAATAGACGAAATAAATCACACAAACAGATAATGAGATATATGTAAGAATATATAAACTCTATGAATTGTACATGCATGTAACTAAGTACCTAATCAAAGAGGTACACAGACATAAATAGCTTTCATAAGAAACTCAAAAACCTAAGACCATCTAAGGGCTTGGTAAACATGCTAGCTAATTGATTCTTTATAGACATGTGTTCAAGAGTTACAACACAGGTCTATACAAGCTCTCGGATTAAGTGATGTCTAATATATGTTTAGTCCGAGAATGTTGAACATGATTTTTGAAAATATTAATGGCACTTGTATTATCACAAAACAAAGTCATAGTATCATATTCAATTCCATAATCACTCAAGATTTGTTTCATCCAAAGTAGTTGAGTGCAACAACTACCTGCAGCTATATATTCGACCTCGACTGTGGATAATGAGATAGAATTGTGTTTTTTACTCATCCAAGCTACAAGATTAGTACCAACACAGTAACAGCCTCTCGATGTGTTCTTTTTATCATCGGCATTCCTAGATCATCAACATCGAAATGGCCGGCAAGATCAAGATTAAAATATCTAGAGTACAAAATTCCATAATCTATAATGTCATTAACATATCGAATGATACGCCTTAGAATACTTAAGTGAGATTCCTTAGGATCGACCTGAAATCTCGTACAAAATCTAATACGAAATGCTATGTCATGCCTACTGGCAGTAAATAAAGTAAACTACCTATCATACTCCTATATAGTGTCTGATCAACATTCTTATCTGTAGGATCATGACTAACTTGACACTCGTGCTCATGGTGTTCTAGTATGTTTCTTTCTATCTAGTACAAATCTCTTAACAAAGTCTTTGGTGTACTTTAATTGATTTATGAACAATCCATCATCAGTTTCCTTTACTTAGAAACTGATTACTTGGAAACTGAGAAAGTAACTTAATTCTCCAATCATACTCATCTCAAATTCTTACTTATTGCATTCAGCGAACTCATGATCAAGAAGTCAATGGGAGAGCCAAAGATGATGTCATCAACATAAATCTATGATATGGTGTTGGTTTCTTCAATATGTTTTATGAATAAAGTTCTATCTGCACCACCTCTTGAAAAATCATATTCCACAAGGTATGCAGTTAGTCTATCATACCAAGCTCCAGGAGTTTGTTTAAGACCATATAAAGCTTTATTCAATTTATAGACATAATGTGAAAACTTATGATCTATAAATCCTTTAAGTTGTTCAACATAAGGCCTTTTCTTGAAGTATTCCATTTAAGAAGGCANTCAATTTATAGACATAATGTGAAAACTTATGATCTATAAATCCTTTAAGTTGTTCAACATAAGGCCTTTTCTTGAAGTATTCCATTTAAGAAGGCATTCTTGACATCCATTTGATATAACTTGAAGCCGAAGGTACAAGCAACAACAACAAGAATTCTAATGGATTCAAGGCGAGCTACAGGAGCAAAGGTCTTATCAAAGTCAACACCTGCAACCTGGGTGTATCACTGTGCAACTAATCTAGCCTCATTCCTAGTTATGTACCTTGATCATCGATCTTATTCTTAAATAGCCATTTAGTACCAATAACATTACAATCATCATATCTAGGTACCAAACACCACACATTATTGTTTCTCATAAATTGGTTTAACTCCTCATGCATTGCATTCACCTAGCATTCATCACTAAGGGCTTCTTCTACTTTCTTAGGCTCAATATGGGATACATAATTAGTAAATTTCAAGTTATTTAAAACCCTCTTGTATAATGTCATCCGTTCTTCTAAGTCCCCAATGATGTTGACATCTAGATGATTAGATTTAACTCTAGATGAAAGTTCCTTAGGAGCTTTGGATTTATCACTAGGTGATTGTTCCACTAGAAATAGTGAAGGTTTACTAGAAGAGGCTTTACTAGGAATGTTGGAGCTAGTGCTAGAAGATGATTCCATATTTGGAGTGTCTAAATCTTTAGGTGAGTGTGGAGGTTCGGGAATTGATTTTTCTTTAGGCTTAGTCACCGTGATAGGATCTACATTAGTGTGATTTAATTCATCCCAATCTCCTACAATCTCCCCCTCACTATAGACATCATCAATCACAACATTAATGGACTCCATCACAACTCGTGTACGAGAATTGTACACACGTTAGGATCTACTGTTCCTATAGTATCTTAGAAAAATTACTTCATCACTCTTAGAGTCAAACTTGCCAAGTTCTCTCTCTCTCTCATAATCTAGCACTTGCTACCAAACACTTGAAAGTATGTGATAGACTTTTGACCATTCCAAATCTCATAAAGTGTCTTTTCAATCTTATGTCTAAGGTAAACCCTATTCACTATGTGACAAATAGTGTTAATGGCTTCATCCCAAAAATGCATTGCTAGACTCTTACTATGAAGCATGGCCCTAGCATTTTCTTGTAACACGTGATTTTTCTTTCAACTACTCATTTTTGTTGTGGAATGATCGGTAAAGAGTACTCTCGCTGGATTCCCTCCTCTAAGTAGAAATTCTCAAGGTTAGAGTTTTCAAACTATTTCCTATGATCACTCCGAATTCTAGTTACGATGAATTTTTTCATTCCTAAGCCTCTTACACAAGGTTTTAACTAGGTTGAACACCTTAAATTTTTCTCTCAACAACTCAATCCATGTGAACCTAGAGAATTCATCAAGCACAACCAAAATATAACGCTTACCACCAAGGCTCTCGGTCTTAGATGGGCCCATTAAGTCCATAGAATAGTTTTTCAAGTTTAGGTAAATCCTTCACAAGTTCCTTCTTAGCTAATTTAGACAAATTTTTATAATTCATATGACCAAGCCTTTGGTCCCAAAGTTTAGTCATATCAATCTTAGCACTACACGTATAGTTGGAATTAGGAATAACTCCATAACAATTGTTAAAAGTTTTTACTCCTTCAATGAAAATGTTGCCATTAGAATCATAGACATTAAACATTTTTCTAGACAAAACTAACCTCAAAATCAACATCACAAATTTAACTAATGTTTAGCAATTTAGACTTTAAACCCTTCACATAAAGTACATTTGAGATAGCAGGCAAACCTGGTTTATTGACGGTACATTTACCAAGAATATGTGCAGTAGTACCATCTCCAAAAGTAACCATACTATCGTTTCAATCATAAAAAATAGAGAACAATGCTTTATTACCACACAAATATCTAGAGCATGCACTATCAAGATATCACATGGAATCATTTTTAGCTTTAAGAGCAACATGGGCAACATATGAGCTCAATTGTTCATTATCTAGGAAGATCACTTTTCTTAACCCATACTTTCTTAGAAGTAGAGGAAATCCTAGTCAGTCGTGTCATCATCTTAGTTAAATAGCTAACCTAATTGGTAAGGAAGTTAACCTCGCTAGAGATATCATGATTCCTACTCCTATTTACAAATTTGTGATGCCTAGGCCTTGTGTGTCATAACACATCACAAGTGTGACACATAGGAATAAACCTAAGTTCAAAACTACGTGATTGCTGATATTAGAATCTGGGTTGGTCCTACGTTGTCTAGTAGGCATCTGTCGTAAGATACCCTTACCCCTGGGTTCAGGATTTGCAACATTCTTAGATTTGTTGATGGCTGGGATAAAAGTGGTCGTGGATGTACTAGCAGTATTATTATCAGTCTAAATATATCATAAACCTCTTCTATTTCCAGTTGGCTTGTTCATACCTAACAAATCAAGTTTTGGAGAACTAATCAAGAAGGAGAGTTGAGTATTAGATTTCTCAAAGTCGCTTGTTAAGGTTCTAACATTAGACTCTAAGTTCTCATTTACAAATCTTAACTTACTAAGGCTTTGAGTCTCTCTCTTTAGCTCAAGTTCTTTAACCTTTTTCAATACGGCTTTATTCACCTTTTTTATCCTAAGATTCTCCTCAAATAATAGATTATACTACTCGCAAATCTTAGTATCATCCTCAGAGCTTTCCTCAGAACTCTCACTACACTCTACGTTCTCAATATTCTCACTATCCCTGTCTGAATCACTCTTAAATATAGAAGCGAAGGCCATATAGTTTCTCTCATCCTCACTACTAGAAAAATCACTCTGGTCATTAAAAATTGGACTCATCGTAGTAAGTAACACATTCATTGCCTTACCCTTTCCTTTATTTAGGTTATTCTTATAGATAGAGCATTCATTCCTATAATGGCCAAAACTTTAACACCCGTGACATCTAAGTGATTGAGATTTCTTACTTGACCTCCTAGTATTAGTCTTATCACGCTCATCTTTCCTATACTTACTAAGCCCACCCTTCTTTCTCTCTTGAGGTTTTTTCTTATTCATAAGAACTTTTTGAAATTTCTTAACAAAATAAGCTATATCCTTATTCCTAAAGGTCTCAGTATCAGTAAAGTCATGCTCTTGTTCCTTAACGGTGTTCAAGGCTATAGGTTTATTCTTCTTTGATTGAGATATGGTGATTTCATATGTTTGGAAGAGTCCTCCAAGTTTCTCTATCATAATTGCATCTAAGTCTTTGCTCTTTTTAATAGTAGTGATCTTAGGTCTAAACCTCTCAGACAATGATCTAAGAACTTTTCAAACAATCCTAGAATCAAGAATTTTCTCACCTAGGTTGAAGATAGAGTTCACAATGTCATTTAACTTTGCGTAGAAATCATCGAATGATTAATTATCCTTTATTCTAATTTTATCAAACCTAGTGGTCAACATCTATAGTTTGGAGTTCTTTATAGTTTTGGTTCCCTTGTGTATAGTCTCTAAAATATCACAAACTTCTTTGGCAGTCTCACACATCGATACTCTTCTAAACTCTTTGGTGTACACTGACATAAATAGGGCATGAAGTCCTCTACTATTCCAATTACACTCAGCTAGGTCGTCCTTAGTCCAAAGTGAAATGTCGTAGGCATAACTATACCTGAAACAGTAGTAAATGGGACAGTCCAACCATTTTGTACACTAATCCATATCCGCTCATCCAAAGACTTAAGAAATGCTCTAATTCTAACCTTAAAATATGCAGAATTGCTTTTGTCAAAATACGAATGCACAGAAAGAGACTGACTCATCTAGATTAAGTTAGGGTCAGGAATCGAATTAAGTCTCTGAGACCACTTGAAAATAACGACGTTCAATCCAACTAACACTTAAAGAAAGGTAAATGCACGAAAATACGCCTTAAATATAAATAGTATTAATAAAAGTAACAAGTTACAATTATTATTTTTATTCAGATGAATCCACATACAATACTATCCTAAGTTAAATTATCGCAGTTGATATATTGCAGAAAAGTAAGTACGCCACAAAATTGATGATGGAGAAAACTCCTCGCAAGGTAAAAACTCCAATCTCAAGCTAATAGTATCCACTATAAATGATAAAGACTTACAAACTATTCAGACTCGGCTAAACCTTAATACTTTCTGACCTCCTAATTGTAATCACAATGCCCTCTTGGGTTGCGTGCTTTTGCACCAGCTCTCGATCTTCTAAAATCATTTATTTCATGTGGATTACCTGAGAAATCCTCGTTATCCTCGAGTTGGAACTCTCATCACTTTCCTCAATCTTTAGAACTTCGACGGATTATGCGAAAATATGGATTTTGGTGTTTTGATTATATGGATTTTGGATCAAGAGGATGTTGAATTATATGAACGATGTGTACGATACATTCTCTCTTGTAAAATAATGTGCAACCCTCATTTTCAACGAAGTGGGGCTAGGTATATATAGTATATAGGTTTTGGGGTAGTATAAGATAAATAAAACTCTCGAAAATCGTGAACTAGGGTTTCACAGGAGAATGACAGCTGTGTTGCTCGAGCGACACGTAGAGGAGAATGATTTGTTTTGGTTGATTGAGCAATAGCTTGGCGGCAAACTAGCATAAATCTAGCAGCTTTTACTCCTTTTTCTATAACCGAATGCAAGGATTCCTAGTTCATCTATACAACTTTCCAATTGAGTCTTTGACTTTTAAAACTCTTTCATAACTATATTTTTTGTCTAAAGATTACCTACAACTTTAAAACATAACAAAAAAAATGGCAAAAAATGACAAACAAGGGAGAAAAAGCAAATGGTAAAACCTCTAGAATTGCCGATACTAGTGTAGGCCCTGTGCAATGAAGCTCGCGAACCTACCCAACATTGCTGGTGCCAACCATCTTATGAGCTCATACAATCGTGGTTAGATATATCAAGAGCCATTGTGCTTTATGAATCACCTGCACAAACTTCGGAGCAACTGTCCTCAGAGGAACCCATTTCGCCTATAGTAGCACGTCGCGTCAGACATCCAAACGAATCGATGACCTACGCAAGCCATAAGGTGAAAGTGGGAGACAACAAAAGTGAGGATTCAGAGGGAAATTATTCCAAGGGTGATAGCACCGAAGAATAAATAAACCAATCTCAAGGCTCTGGTCATAGTGAAGAACCAACTGGGCAAAATTGAAGAAGAGAAAGTCAATCTTGACCCAGCGGAGGACGTCAAAGCTGGTAAAGATCAGAGTCTCAATGCTTTGGCTCTCAATTTGAAGTCTTTGGAAAAGATGCTGATGACTTCTCTGAGTCCACAACTCTACCAAGGCAAAAGGCCACTAGAGCGGAAAAAGAAAAATAAAAAAAATGGAGAAGGTTCTGATATTCCTACACCGGCCAACCGGCCAGACCTCCTACACTGGGTTTCACAGGGTGTCTTTCTTCTTAACACAGAAAGGGATACCGTGTGGCAATAGTCTGCTCCGCTAGACTACCTTCCGCTTTTCTCGATCGTTTCGAGACGAAACAAAATTTGATCACAAATTATAGAAACCTTGCAACATTAAATTGAGATCCATTAAAATGAAATTGATCATTGATTACTGAAAGCAAGAAATTACAATTGACGAAAGCAGAAAATTACAATTGGCTAGTGCATGGGGCGAACACTAGAAAGTTTGAAAATTTGTTTGATA
>CAIGRN010045388.1:0-13316 GCA_903798345.1 Fraxinus anomala
TATAACTTGGGCTACGGTGCATATTTTTAAGTGAAATCAGTGAGGTTCGAAAGATCTACGAGTTTTCTAACAGTGGCCTTTGGAATTACCTTAAAATATTATTTAGATAAGGAGTTATGTCCATTTAAGTAGACTGCTACGAGTTAGTTCAAAAATTTCTATCCAGCATAGTTGAAAAATGATTTCATGCTTTAAACATTATCGACGCGAGCCCAAATTTTTATATGATCTAGGTATATAAATGTTATAGTCTCTGTTAAAATTTCATGATTTTTAGTCGACGTTTACTAGGTCAAACAATTTTTATCTTTCCACTGCAGCGCAATTGATATTGCTGATTTTTCTTCCGAATATTTTCCAAAATCAAATTTTACCATAATTATCTAAGTCTATATAATCAATTATCTCATATTATATTTTTATAATATATTTCAAATTTCAAATTTTCCTTATTTGAAATTTATTTTGATTGACATTAAAGAGCTCAAATTAAGAAGATTTTTTACGCTTCAAGTTTCTAGAATTTTGGGTGTTANAATATATTTCAAATTTCAAATTTTCTTTATTTGAAATTTATTTTGATTGACATTAAAAAGCTCAAATTAAGAAGACTTTTTACGCTTCAAGTTCCTAGAATTTGGGGTGTTATATTAAATATGAGTCATACATATTTGTTTATAACGGATATATTAAATAGATGCATATTAGAAAATTAAAAAAATTATCTATATTCTCAATAACGAAAATGATATATGATTTGGGATAAATGAAAAGAGAAAGCAACGCGTAAACAAATCCCTAAATATCAATTTCATAGAATTAGGGATTTCAGTCTTCAAATAAAGAACAAATTAAAAGCATCAGCAGTACTGTATTTGTAGTATATATGCATACCTACACATTATGCCACTGTCTTTATATTCAACAAAAATATAACCCATTTTGTCTCTTTTATATGTACATCTCTCTCTAATTCTTTCTTCAAGAATCATTCAGAGGATAGAACAAATATCAATGGCTCAAGAAATGGAAAAATCTTTGATAAATCAACACAAAGAAAAGCACTTCACTGCTGGAGAAATCGTCCGTGATATAATCATCGGTGTTTCAGATGGACTTACCGTACCTTTTGCGCTGGCCGCCGGCCTGTCCGGCGCCAATGCGTCATCCGCCATCATTCTTACTGCCGGCATAGCCGAGGTTGCTGCCGGTGCCATCTCAATGGGACTTGGAGGGTAAACTCTCGGATTCGTGTACACGAGCCTGAAAAAATGGTTCAAAACATAGCAAAAAGTTCGAAAATTCATTTTTTTTTTTCTTATATAGTTTCTGTGGATGAATTTATGTTGTATGAAATACAGGTATCTTGCTGCAAAAAGTGAGGCAGATCATTATATGAGAGAACTGAAAAGAGAACAGGATGAGATTATTGCTGTGCCTGATACAGGTGTGCTTGTCCTATAAATACATACACACATATATACATGTGAAGATTGTGTGTATATGGGGTTGGGTGGGGGTAGTTTGTGGTTATCCTTTTTGCCCTTTTCCACCGTTGAAACTCACTAATCTTTCTTGCTGATACAAAGTGCCACATCCAACCTTCACCGGGAAAGAAAGAAAGAAAAGGGAAAAAAAAATGCGACATCAGTAACGAAAATTTTTGTTGGCCAAATTTCTGTCAATGACAATCTTGGTGAACAGAGAGGATAGAATTATTTTCTAGATAAGGTGAGTGTAAGTAATTGTGTTCATTTATGTCTCGTTATAAGTGAGACCATTTTTGTTAAATATGCAGAAGCTGCTGAGGTTGCAGAAATACTATCAGAATATGGGATTCAGCCGCATGAATACACGCCTGTAGTGAATGCTCTGAGGAAGAATCCGCAGGCATGGCTGGATTTTATGATGAAGTAAGTTTATCATTTTAGCTAAGCTTAAAAATTTACTTGAAAGCGCTTTCTTTTCTTCTTTTTTACATGACCACTTCAATAGTAACATTTTTTACACTATCACCTAGAATTGCCCTCCCAAAATAATGTATAATGGATATGTACTAGATTTAATTTTTTAAGTTAGATAGCTCCGATTTGAAGCTCATGTACATTTTCAATATATTTTCTAGATAAAAACGATTCTCCGAAGTTTAATGACCACACAAACTTAGCATACTTTTGCATATTTATGTGTAGGGGCAAGTATATCTAGCAAGCCATGACCTCACCTTTGTTTTTGAACCAAGCAGACGATAAATATAATCTAAACGCTTAAACTGTTAAAAAAACGTGGGAGAGCTCCAACAGGAAGCTATCTCAAAATGTAATGAAAATCTCGGTTGGATTTAATCAAATATAAAAGGGATTAAAATCTTATACTGTTGTTCTACAGAAATTCAGGTGTCCCTTTCTGCTTGGAAATGGATTATAGAAATATTTGTTGACACTGACTCCCTTAACATAATATAACAAGTCCAATAGTGTGCACATTCTTCTATCATGTGCCTATTTCCAAAGCTGCATCAGGAAATAATTAATTAATTAAAAAGTTACTTTTCATTTTGTTCTCTCTAGTTTGTCTTGTCTGAACGACTATTGAATTTGTTAAGAATCCTACTTTAATTATTTTTGGAAATTTTACCGTGGAGGTTCAAAACCTTTTCAATACAGTGTTAATATGTCTCAAACCTTTAAATCGTAGTAAATACATCTCATACCTTTTAAAAATGTGCGATTGAAGGACCTCTAGACTATTTCAAAATCCCTATTTATCGTTGACTCTCATACACAACTTCGTCTACAAATGCAGGTTTGAGCTGGGATTGGAGAAGCCAAATCCAAAGAGAGCACTTCAAAGTGCATTCACTATTGCTATTGCTTATATTGTGGGTGGAGTAGTGCCACTCGTTCCTTACATCTTCATTCCAGTTGCAAGAAAAGCTGTGATTGCCTCTGTAGTCTTAACTCTAATGGCATTGCTGATTTTTGGGTATGCGAAAGGCCACTTCACTGGGAATAAGCCAATCAGGAGTGCTCTACAAACTGCCCTAATTGGAGCCATTGCATCTGCTGCTGCTTTTGGCATGGCCAAAGCTGTTCAAGGATAAGATTTAGGATTTACAGTACATTCAGGGTACTTCGGCTTTTTCTTGGACTAGTTTATTTAAATGTTACATTTGACTTTGAAAATGTTCTGTGTTAGCATCCGAGTTGTGTTCATTTTACAACTTTTGAGACAATTGCTTTAATGATCCAACATGACATTACTGTTACTCTTCTGAGCTATTCCCCTCTTCCCGCCTATGTATATGGGATATTTTAGGAAGTGAACATCTTAGTAATGGGTCGGGGAAGTATAAGAGGTGATTTCACTATATCCCTATAAAAAGAACCCAATTGCCAAGTCTTGACTTTGACAAATAACCACAAAGTCGATACCCCATTTCTCTCCGAGAAGAGGACTGCCCACGTCATTCGGGCTGAAGTGCTTCCCTTACCTCGGGCTCTCATGAAAATTCATAATGTTGGAACTGCAGCGATTGAATCAGGGTGGCGCGCACTGTCATACGCGTCTTGGTACTAAGCTTGTGGCCCGAAAGATCCTTCTCACGATGATCGTGATAAATGTCCATTTAATAATCTGTTTTGTTTAAAACGCCAGCATTATTCATCCAAACATCACTACGCCACCCATTTCCCATCTGTACCGCCTCCCCCCGGTCCACACTTCTCGAGAAATATGGCAGCTGGGACGAGGAGAAGGGGTGCTTGCGGCTGCTAGGGCAGAGAACGGAGCAGGGAGACTGGCAGTAGGCAAAGGCTAGAAGGGTTGAAAGAAATAGCATTGCGGGGATGAGTTTGGGGCGCGGATAAAACAAGAATATAAATATATTGAAAATTTGAGTCATTATCCGTTTTATGACTCAATAATCCATTTATTTTCTCCACCGACACCTAACAAAAACTCCAATTAGCAAACATTTTCAAGACATGACAAAAAAAAAAAACTACGTTTGGGAGAAGGAATAACTCCATCAAGCTCATATATGTGTAAGAAAGGATACTCAGGAACCATGAGGTATATATAATCATTAAAGTAACTGTACAATATCCACTGGTTGTGTTGGTCTTCATGCATTTCTATGAGGAATAATAATCATAATAGAATCACTTATACTCGCCTGGATAATAACCAAGCATAAAATTGGATTCATTCAAGCCAAAATGCTTGTTGTCCAGACATTTTTAAAGACACCAAAATGTATTGAAAAACTTCCAAAAACATGATATTCCTAGGCAATGGCATCAAGTAAACCTCAATATCTTTGGCTGCTGTCTGAACTTAGAATTCCCATTTGTTTAGTTAAAACTTCCATGCTCTCGGAGTCATCAAGTAGGCTTTGAAACTCTGAAGTTTCCATGTTCTTATTTTGACATTCATCGTTGTCCTCATCGAGCTTGTCAGCTTGTACATTTTCTATCGATGGACTGGATAAAAGAAGTTGTTCAAGTATATAATCATCACCAGTTATATCTGGAAGAATAAGCTGGCCATAATTTTCGTAAGGGGAGTGTTTTTCATCCAATGGTCCTGACAAAAGATCGACATCCCCAAGAAGATCTCTCATTTCATCGGTAGAAAGATCAAATTCCATTACGTCTTCAGAATTTAAAAATGGTGTGGTACATGCAGGCACTATGTCTCCATCTGTTGGTGGCTGATACCTAACTATCATTCCATCAGGAGTCGGTTTACAATCATCCGTAAATTCACTCAGTACACTCTTTCCAGATTCAGGCATTCGCCAATTATTCTCTTTTGGCTGTAATAACTGGACCAGAAATCCAGGATTTTGCATAGCCATCACTATGAAAGAAAGCATCTGCTGTTGGTTCTTCTCCATACCTTTTAGTTGTTCTCTCAGGAGTACTAACTTACTCTGTGAGGTCTGCTGGTGTTGCCGTAGTTTTTTCAGCTCCTGCATGAGAGCATTTTTATCAGTCTTAAGATTCTCAACTTCCTTCCACAGTTCAACTCTTTTGTCTTCTTCAGATGCAAGAGACTGATCCGACTCATTCAGTTGAGAAGATTTTTGACAAGATTTTTTTTGTACTACACCCTGAGGCTGCTTTCTTCGAGTGATGTTCTTCAGTAAATGTTTCTGGCCTTTGACAAAGGCCTCATTTGCAAATTCCCAGCGATCTGTATCTGTTTTCCTGAAACCCTGATATAATTGAAGAAACAAGAATACATGTCAAAAAAAATTTTGAATCGATACAATCATAAGAATACAAGAACATGTCAACCAGAAACTCCACCAAATTCCAGGTTTAGTATTCGAAAGCTCAGTTTCAATGTTACACATAAATCAATCAAACAGGCTTCAATGAAAGATTAGGATATATCGATAATCTTGAAAACATAGAGCAAAGTTGCAAACTCAGTGTTCCAAAACCAAAATGTCCCTATACTTCACAAACTTTACTTAAAAAGGACTTCTTATATTCTGTTCAGAGAATTTAAGCTGCAGGACATGGACCTACAAGCAGAGTTCAGCAGATGACATAAGCACAAATTTACTCAATGCCAGCAAAATGTTCGCTACTACAGTACTACCAGTATCTTCAAAATAATCCCTAGGTCACATCAACTGATGATAAATATCCAGTCCTAAATGGCAACTTCAGTCGGGAAAAATACTTGCTTCGACAAATTTGACCTTCATGATTTTCCAACAGCTCTTTCAAAATGAAATGAGAAACAAAAGTCACAAAGAAAAAAATCAGGTAAATAGAAACCAAATTATGAGCCTAGCTTCCCATTGAAACATATGGAATTCAAACCAAACAAGGACTAGAAACCCAAGTGACCTTAACTAGAACACACCATTATAACTTATTATGGGAACATTGATTTTGACCAATCATGATGTTTTGGGCAAAATCTATGTTCCTTTTATATTAATTCCAATGGTTACAAGCACTTCAATGCATGTTGTTCTAGATAGCATGGTAAGAATGACTACTCTAATCAGGAAAAAACCTGTGTAAACTAACAAAACTTAAATAGGTGAACTTCATAATAAACAACTAGTGTGTTAATCCAGTTTCTTGCAAATGGAAATAAAAATGTAGGAATAAATTAAGGTTCTCGCGAGCAGAGGTTTTTAGGAAGAGCATGCCTTTGGCAAAACGCAGTGAGCAATCGGTATCATTTAGCTGTAAAGGAAAAAATTGTAAAAAGATGTACAAGAAAGCAGTAACTGTCCAAGATCAAAGAGCAGTAGTACCAAATTTTCTTATTAGAATAGGCTTCCATAATAGTGTTCCATTTCAAGTCTTGTCCTTAGTTTTTTAGGATAAACTTATGAAGCATATACAACGTCAGTCTCTAGATGAACATTAAGCACTGATGATATAGTCTTATTCGATGAGAATAGTAGAGAGAAATTTTAAATTAAAATTTTGGAAGAACATTGCAGAATCCAGTAGTTTAAGGCCAAGAAAAACTAAAATGTAATGCATATACAGACCTTTAGTGATATTGGGAATAAAGTTCATGTAGAGTTAAAAGTAAAGAATCGTGTTGCCTAAAAGAGCTATTATTCTAGGTACATGAATTCAATTAGATAACTGAAAAGAAATTGGTATAACTTAATACATAGGATGAGTGGGTTATGTACGAAATGAAGAACTGCTAAAGGAATTTTATGTGATCACCTTACATACCAGGTTAAAAGGGAAGTTCTACAGAATAGATAAGAAACACATATTTCCCTGTTCATGTCTGTTTCAGATCTCCATCCAATCTCTAATTCGATCTACAAAGATCTTGCCATCCAAAGTTCTCACTGTACAGGCTTGTCTCACATTCATGAATACCATAGTTCATGTGTGCATCACTGGTTTTTCTGCGATCTAATTTCTTAAAGAGCTTGATTAAGATCTTAGATGAAAAGAATTTATCTGGAGTGGAGACCGAAAGTAGACTACAGTTCTAACACAAGGAGCACCTTACATAGGGATATCGATGGGAGAAGGATGTGAAGGTGGTTCATTAACCATACCCCTGGTTGGATGAATGGACAACCAACTGACCTGGGTTCTTGAGAGTGCTTGTGGGTTCTAGAGTGCCTGTGAAGGCTTTAGCGTATCAAACTCCAAAAACCAAGTTCTAGTTATGCTCACTTGTAGAGGTTTTGTGACAACTCAAGCAAGCAAAATAGTTAGCCTTCCTCCTGCCTAGTTTAATGTGTTTGGAGAAGTTTGACTCGTGACACCGGTAAGATATTTTATTTAAATTTGGAAAAAAAAAAAAAAAAGACCTCATTCAACTACAACAGGTAAAATAAATAAAAGTTCAGTAAAAACATGAGATTTTCAGACTGTAACTTCCAAGATGAACAAGATAAGTTTTTCTACTGATTTTCGAATTTTGTATTGATGAAAAGTTTGATTTGGTGCCTTCTCTAAGGTATATCATAGGTTAGAATACTAATATATAGTATATACTACTATTTGAACAGATTACTTCAGCATTTATTTGCAACTCCAGCATAGAATACCATTTGGTTCTCTATAACTCTTCTACTCAACCAATTTGCAACTTTTTGCAGCCACACTGTAGCCTTCAAATATCGCTTCATTCATCATGATTCACGAATTCAATTGGTTTCAGCATGAAACAGAAGTTCCTTAACTATGTACTTAAGAGTGCTCACACTTTCCAATTATAATTTCACAGTCCTCGTCAGACTAGGAATCCTTGTATATACTAGTTAGGCACCACAGGCAAGCTACTTTAATCTTGCTCAGCTATATAAAACTATCCATGCTTTGATATACTTAAGAACAAGCCATTATATCATTGAACCAACTACCTTAATCCAACTCAATTAAAATTTTCTATTGGTGCCAAAGTTTCCCCATTGGTCCCAAATTCTAAATAAACAGCACACCCCTATACACTCATACAATGATACAAAAACATATATTACACATAATCAATGACTGAAAAATTAAATTAAAAGAAGCTCACATAGATATTGAGTTGGCGAACGAAGCTGGAGAAATTGCTGTGCTTGAAATACTTCGACAACAATTGGGAAGAGAATTTGGAATCATCCCATATGATGAAACTGTCGCTGGATTCGCTCCAAGAAATCAATTCGTTAGTGGAGTCGTCATCAACCATCTCATAGCATTTAACCAAGAAAGGCGGCAAAGATGTCCCATTTTCAATCGATTTCACCATAATTCAAGAAACCCGACAAAAAACCACTGCACAAAATTCAATCTACTCTTCCAAGTTCGAAAATTTTGAACCCAAAATAAACCCACTAAACAAAATTCAATCTACTTTCAAGTTTCAAAATTTGAATTGACATTCTTGAGAAATTGTGTAATGTATACAAAAGCATTTACATATGCTTACGCGTATCTGTATCTACGCGTATGTTTTCTTGAGGAGGGGGTAAGGAATTAGCCACTGAGGAATTTAAAGGGAAACAGGGAGGAGATGAAGGGAAAGGAAAGACTTTGATACAGAGGAGCCTTCGGTTGAATGGGTGCCCAAAGGGTCAAAGGACAAGTTTGGAACTTCACAGGCGGTGGAAAATATCTTTCAACTTTTTTATCCTGATATTTTACGTGTGAGCGGAATATAATTAATCGAAATTCATTTTCTCAATAAAATATTTATATTTAATAATACTATAATAGGTTACAAAAATATTTATATTTTCACTATTAATTAAATAACAAATTATAAAAATATTAATCAGGTATAATCGTCAAAAAATGTTTCTCTAAACAGCCTTATACTTATATATTTTATTGAAAAAAAAAATTTAACAAATTATAAAATATGGAATAATCAAAGTCAACTTGCGATGATGCGCGTTATATTTCAAATTCTCGTAAAAAAATTATTTTCTTCACTAGTAAATTGATGAAATAAAGAATATTTCAACATTTATAGATCGAGTATCTTGATAACAAACTATTCACATTTCTATTCATAAAGTCATAATGTATACATGAACGACGAAATTTTTTTAATGGAGTATTTGAAATATGAAAATATCTAAAAATGGTTTCACTAAATACTGAAATTGAGTTTATTACGCAAAATTATACATTGGAGTTGACGAAAGTTGTTAGACTGTAAATAATTTTTGAGTAATAGATTAACGATTAGTGGATCAACAATCATGCTACATGTAAACAATTTTTACATCATTATTTATATTGTGTCAAGTGATAATTTAAAAAAATATTTTTTCCACCCACAAATTTTGAAACACATGAGTGATGTCAAAAATAATATATATAAAAAAAATGTACACTTAGCATTATTCGTGGACCAATTGGTAGCCAAAGGGTATAAAGCATCTTCTATGCACTTTATATATTGCAGTTTACTTAGGACATAAATAGAAAAACTTTTACCCACGCGACATTGATATTTAACGAATTGATAACCAAGTTCAAATTTCATATGAGGTGGTTTATTCTATAATTCAAACTTAATAGGAAATAGAAAAATAACAAGCTAGAGAGAGAATAAAAAATAGGGGAAAGAAAGTTTAAATTTTGTTAACTAACTTTGTCTATTAGAGCCTCTACTTCTAAACGGTCTTCTATACACCATCTCTCTTTATTTTTCGCCGGCTTGCACTAAAGGTTAATTTTTGAAAACAACATCTATTTTTGCTTATGTGACACAATTTTTAAGTTATTAACAATTGCGCGTAGATTTGTAATTGACGTGTCCTTATCGACCATGCCATAAACAAGACAACTCAAACATATAAGTAGAATTCATAGTTTTATTCATAATGTTTTGTTTTGGTACAATTGTAAGAACGTTCATTTTGAACATTCCATCACATAAGTATCATTTACCAACATATATTTCATTCTTAGTGAGTACAAATTTATCGGATACAAATACAAGTTTAAAGTCATTTTTAAAAGTCATTTTTGCTAAGTAAAGACTCGGATACAAGATTCTTACGAATGTCCAGTACGTGTAGGACATTGTTGAGAACGAGTTCTTTAACCGATGTCATTTTCAAAGTACTTTTATCTTGTCCATCAACTTTAGAACTTGCAGAATTTTTCATAAAAAGTTGTTCTCCATTTAACTCTTTGTATTTAGAGAACATAGCCTTTTCTACACACAATTCCCTTGAATTTCCAACACTGTACATTCAAAAACAACCGCTGAAAGATTCATCTCTTGTATCCCTTTAGAAATTGTGTCTTTTCTAACCACATTTACTTGTGCGTTTTTCTTATGCTTTCGACATTCGTTAGAGCAATATCCAACTTTTCCACACTTGTAACAGTTAAACTTCTTGGCATTTTTGGAGTTTTCTCTTTTTGGTACCACACCGAAGATCTTTCGTCTCTTGTTGACAGCTTTCAAACTAGTTTCAACAGAATTTGCTCCAAGTTGAACAATAGATTTCATTTCGGTGTTTCTTGATCCTCAAACAGACTATTAATTCCTCCAAATTCATCTATTTGCATTTGTGAAATAGTTCTTGAAATCTCTCCACATAAGAGAGAATTTTTCAATGATGGCGACAACTTGGAATGACCCACTCAATTTAATTTTTTAGCATGTATATCATGTAGTAGAACTTGAAGTTCTTGTACTTAACTTCACACGATTTTGGAGTCTACAATTTTGAAGTCCAAAAACTTACCAACAATAAACTTCTATGTTCCAGCATCTCGGACTTGTACTTCTTTTCCAATGAAAATCGTAGATTCTTGGCCGAGTCCATTGAACTATACATTCCATAAAGTGTATTGTCCAGTCCATTTAGGATATAATTTTTGCAAGGGAAATTCGAATGCTTCCATGCATTTAATACAATAATCGACTTACGATTATTTTCTCATTCTTGTACAACAGGAGACCTTTCTTTAGAAACTTTGTCAAATTCAAAGTAGTAAGATAAAACAACATATTTTGTTGCCATCTTTTAAAATCCACACCTCCAAACTTTTTCTATTTTTTCCCATGTGGAATGTGAGAATTTGATTTAGTACGCCAAAGGCGGAACCACATGGTTCGTACCATTTGTTGTTTGACTTGAACTAGTTTTAAAAGGATTCATTTATGTTATAAACAGAAGTTCAACATACAAAAATATAAAAGAAATGAATAGCACACAAAGGCTTATCCTAAATACGAAGAAAAAATGTAACCACAAAAAACGGACGGATATTGTCTTAAGATTGTCCAGGCAGTAGTATATGTAAATGGTTGTTCAAGACAATAAAATATTCAAGCTTAATTCGCAGGAGCGTAATTAAATTCTAAAGAAAGAATTTAAGAAGAAGAAAACAAAAGGGAAAACGAAATCCGAAGAAAGTGAAAACACTTTCTCCTTAAAACAATATTGCCCCGCAACGGTATTATTGGACTACGACACTTGTCTCCCAAGATACAACTTGTGGTAGAAGCACTTCAAACCACAAGCAGCAACGAACTTAGAACGAAATTTTCTCTATACACGAAAAACGATTTTAGAATAACTTTTGGAAAGTATTTTGCAAGAGTTTTTAACATAATGCTCAACGTAAATGATATGTGATGCATAATGAATGTCCAAAGAGTCCTTTATATGGAATGAGGAAAGGTCGTGAGTGAAATATCACAGCAACCTTTGCCAACGATCGTAGCATTTGCCGTCACTGACTTCTTGCTCGAGCGACAGTGACACAATTTTATCAAAACTTCTCTCACTAGCATGTCACTTAAGTGATAGACTTATCGCTCGAGCTCGCTCGAACGATAGGCAAGCAATGAAGTTAGCCATTTTTCAGCCCGTGTATCCTCTTTTCTATCCAACTTTGGACCGCAATATCTCATACATCCGGAATTGATTTTGAGATTTCAAATATATTATAACGATACTCGACGAGTATAACAAGTTAGTTTATTTATATTCATAATTTGACTATCGAATCAAGTCCGAATATTTGATCGAAGTTGACACAAAAATAACTTTTCCATACTTAATTTCATTCTCTAAACCAAATTCCAACAAAAGTAACGATACGAACATTTTGATAAAATAAAATATGATCGTATGCTTATATGTCAACGATTTGTTGATACAGATAAAAATCATGATGTTATCATGAGTACTAAGAAAATATTGACAAAGAATTTAGATAAATATTAGTATATAGGTGTAGCAGATATGAAATTAGAGATTAAGATCATTAAAAAATCTTGTAACTTGTTATTATCATAGTATCATTATGTTGAAGCGACATTACAAAAGTTTAATGCTTATCAATTTAAAACACCATAGACCTAAGTCATCATTCGACTAAGAAAAATGGCGATCTTGTATCTCAATTGAGCATTCTCGAATTATTGAAAATTTAATATATATTATGAATTGCATGTATCCAAATATAGAGTATGGTCAAGTAAATTCACAAGTAATCCTTCCAATAACGGTTTAGTTTTTTATATTGTAAGTATACGATATCGTAACAAGCAGTAAGTAGACCTTTGAGTTCGGATATCGTTCCCACGAGAACTATATTTTAGGACTTATTCTAATTTTTCTAACTCGTATTTAATAAAAGTAACTAAATAATTATGATGGTTAAGATTATTTTTCATAATTACTCTTAACTAATTAAAAATATAAATAGATTGCACACAACGGATAATTGAAAATTCAAATATGTGACGAATGTTAGGGCATAACAATTTCATCTATTGATCACTTTAATTCTTAATTTAATATTCATAATATAATGTAGTGTCTGATCGAATTCTTCTAATGTATTCGATCTACCCCTCTCAAGCTCTCTATGTGAATCAACATTAATTAAACGAAACACTAGTTTTAAGAATTCATAGTATGATCGCAACAATTAGTATAGCTATATCTACACGTTATACCAATTTATCAGATTTTACTAGATGTTCTAAATCTCAAACTCACATCTCAAACACTAGTTTTAAGAATTCATATTATGACCGCAATAATAAGTATATGTATCTATACATGTTATACTAATTTACAGAATTTCATTATATGGTCAAAATCTCAAATTCACCTCTCGATTCGTAAGAAACTCACATAATCATCAAATTATTGATCAGGTAATTTAATGTATTAAACTCATAATAAAATCAACACATAATAAATAAATCTCATAAATTTTGAATAGAAAAATAAAGAATCACAAGTTGATTTCCCTAATATAAAAATTAGTTATTTATATTGTAAAAATAAAAACACGCAAAAGTAAAACGATATCACCAAAAATTGACGA
>CAIGRN010045404.1:0-14573 GCA_903798345.1 Fraxinus anomala
TATATTTTTTTTTTTTTTAAACTTTGTGACGCTCGTTTAAATTTCTAATTACTATGATGGTGATGAATCTAATACTGTGATGCTTAATTTTTATTTCAAGACTTTGATGTTTAATACTTTTGATCTTAAATGATCATTATAATTTTAATGTTTTCAATTAATTGATCCCAAATTGAATGGATTAGTGATTAATTTCTTCGAGAGAACGAATTACATATGTAACACATGATGACGATCATTGCAGAGCTTGATAAGGAATATATGTGTACATGTATGCTTTACATGATTTAATTGAATGCTTTGGTGATCAAATTTTTAAAATTTACTCATCTATGGAATTTATGTTAAATTTATGGAATTCACATGCATATAATCAAACGTAATAATACTCAGTATTTGTTACTTATTTAAAATTTGCTCATTTATAGAATTTATGTTAAATTTATGGAATTCACATGCATATAATCAAACATGATAATACTTGGTGTTTCTTAGATATTTATAAATTATTTATAAACACTTTAATAATTTTTTATTTACACATTTTGAAGGATTTACAAGTAGTGTTTTGAAGAGCGTAAAGTGTAAATAGGCGTTGATGTCAAATTTTGAACTAGGAGAGGCCTAAGCATAAAAAGCATAAAAAAAGTGTTTCTTATTTTAATATTACTTTTATTCTTTAATAAATCTAAAAATCATTTAATAATTAAAATAATATCTACCAAACATATGAAATTATAAAATACTATATTAAAAGAAAAAGCACGCCTAGGCGCCAAAAAAATAGTGTGCTTAGGCTCAAAGCGAGACATTTTACCCATATTTTGCGTTTAGACGTAACATTGCTTACAAGTACTTTTTTTTTATTCATCACTTAATATTTTTCTTTATAATTTAAACCGTTTATTAGTGCTTCTCAAAAATACTTTTAGCCATTTTTTAATTATATGAAATATGACATCATTTTTATTTTAAGATGTGATGACTCCCCACCTCCCCTCCCCCTTTTTTTTTTTTTGTCAAAAATGAGTTTTGTAAATTTTAAAATATTTTTTAATTTTAACATTTTATTATACTAAAAAAATTATAATAAATACAATGGATATTAAAGTTAATTTTTGCGTCACCGATATTAAAGGAAAAAATCTCACATATAATAAAGATGAAAATATAGATAAATTTATAGGGATTTCAACTACTATTCTTAACAAGTTTGACTTTTTAAGATGAGACTCCAAGTTTTAACACGATACCAAAGCTATTAAGCTCTAACGAGTAATTCGATCCGATTTGCTCAAAATTGAACACAAGAATTTTAAAATTGATTTGTTCAAATGAGCCATCATCTCAAGATGAAAACATACGCTAATTTATAATTGTTATTCCTCTTAATATTGTTACATTTTAAGATGAAATTTCAAATCTTAACAACCTATACATTTTAATCATATTAATTTTTACATAATATGTCTTGTCTTGCACATAACTACATGTACGTCGATGATATGAAATGCAGGCATATTATGGTACACGAAGTTAGCAACTCAGGCACTTGTGAGCAGGCATGTTGTTGCACCAAGTCGCCACATTGTGGACATGACAGCAGCAACTAAGGCAAGCAAAAGCACTGGCAAATTGTATTTATTTTATCTAATAAATAATATACGAAAGCTTAAACCACAAGTCTGGGTGGTGTAGTCGGTTATCACGCTAGTCTCACACACTAGAGGTCCCCGGTTCGAACCCGGGCTCAGACATAATAATAGTTAGATTTTCTTTTCCATCACGGCTTTTCGGACTATTAATATTTTCGATTTTCTTTGACCACAAGAAATTACCATCAAGCACGTTGCAATTTTTGTTTTTCTCCAACTTTTTTTACATTTCCCAGCCAAATTCTATGAAATCAAATACTATTTCGAGATTTCCCTTCTTTCTCCTTTTTCTTGTTTAATTTGTGGTCTTTTTTTCCCTTAAATTTCTTTACCTAGGGTTTCGCCGAGTTAAATAGCTGATCGATCAAAGCATTACTGAATTAATAAAATGGATTGGAGCAACGTCACAGCAGATGATCTAATGGAGGCACTTCGCGAAGTGGATTGGTCATCCCCGCCTCGGCCTCTCTCTGAATTTTTCTCCCGATTCACTGTCCCCAATTCCTACTCCAAATGGACCAGTCGCCTCAAGTGTAATCTCTACTAGTACGATCCTCCATTATTTATCTCTAAATGTGTGTACGAGTCTGAGAAATATTTATGTGTTTTTTTAATTACGAGCTTCATGCTTTCTGTGATTATTTAGTGGTCGAATCTGTACTATTAATGTTAAACTTATTAAATATGAAGAGAAAGAGAAAGAATTTTTTTTTTGTAGGACGTTTAGGTTTGTGCGATATGTTTAATGTGGAGCGTTAATCTTGCTGCCTAGTATATTCGTTTTTTGTTTTTTCTCAGCGAGAAAAGGAATAAAGTGGTGCAGCTGTTAATTTGGAATTTAACATATTTACTTACATTTACTAATATATTTTGTGGTGTCTTGCAGCTATCGAACCAATTACTTCATAATGATTGTGTGCATTCTTGGTAAGGGAGTTGAATATGATGTTTTTGTAGAAATGCTTGCATTTATGCATTAGCACATGGATACTAATAGATTTATGCATGTGCATTGTTCAACTCAGGGTTGGGAATTCTCAGGAGGCCACTTGCTATTGTAGCTGCCCTATTAACAGCTCTCAGCATTGCTTTTCTGAATGATAGGTATGCACTTCTGCTCATGTGATGCTTTTGAATCAAATCCACAAGTATAATCATTAATAGCTGTAATAGCCTATGTTTGGCTCATGCTTATAAACTATTTTTAAACACTCAAGGCACTCTTTATCTATACATTTCGAGGGACCCAAAGTACTCTCCACTTATCCGCCACTCATTTTTATCTATTTATAATTTGAACTGTTTATGAACACTTTCAGACATGCTCTTACTATTAGAATTTTCGGATTTAGATGTTCATTTCTCATAGTTGGCCTATTTTTTGTTGCCTATCATTCCAAGATTTTACTGATATATTAATATAGTAATACAAACTGGAGATACATGGATTTGTAAGGATAATGCTCATTTTAATCTTCTAGTGCAAGCAGTTTGTATTATTTCTAGTTTATAATCATCTCACTGTGTTGGAGATAATTTGTTGTTTTGAATGAACTGTACAGCCTATTAATCTCTGATTACAGGGATAGTTGAAGATTTAGAAGTAGCTTAATGATTTAAATTGAAATGTTAGGATAAGACAAATATATGTTTCTTATAGCTAAATAAATTAACAGCTACAGGTTTGATTGTACTTTTAATAATCCATAGGTGGAATCATGGTATCCTTTGTGTGGTTAGCTGGCTTTATATTTCATAAGGAGCATTAATTGATGCTTGCTATCCACATCATTTATTTCCAATTTCCCCATCTAGAACCATATATTGACAACCGTGTTCTATGGAACAAAGTTTGGCTAACATTGAAATACATGTTCTGCAGTTCAGTTATTTGGAAGAATAAGTTTGGATTCTCAAGAAAGTGAAGTGTGAAAAAGATTTGATTAATATGTAAATCACGAATGCACAAAATATCTTTTGAATTGTTAGTATTTGTCCAAGAAATCTGATATTTTCAATTGAATTCAGACTTGTCCCTAAGACCTTGGCACCTGAAGTAGGTCCAATTTTGTTTTCATATATTGATTTTGTGTGAACTATGGAAGCAGACTTTTAGTCAAAAACATAAAGATCAACCCCCTCGCTAAGTATATAACGAGGGCTAAGATGAGCCGTTAGCCAGAAATATTATTTGGATTCAACCTTATAAATTTTAGTGACTGTGAAAGATTATAAGTTATTAAGTAGATAGTTAAGATTTAGAGCATGATGGCTAAACTTAAAAAGTTTGCTTATAAGTAAATAAGGAAGGTTTGAAATAATTAGCGTTTTAACTTGTCAAAGTAAATTACTTTTTTTACACTAACCTAAGACTAAGAGTTATTTGATAACTTTTCTTACTTAAATATTTTTTTTAAGAAGTGACATCTTTGCATATGTTTGTGTACAAAAATTTACTTAGAATTAACATTTACTTTTTGAAGCTTAGCCAATCACGATCTTATAGAAAGGTCCGAAAATAAGGCAGTTCTAAATAGGCCTGTTTTGTAAGAGTATTCTTGCATATCGTGAGCGCTTTTTTTTTTGGTCCATTTCACCATAAGATCTGTTTCTTTATCAATTTTTTCATCTTAACCTTTCCCTTATCATATCATGTTGGCAGGGTTATTAATGGAAAATAAAATTTGGTCACATGGATGCGATTTGATATTTTGCCAAAAGAGATTTAATTAAATTGTTATCTTCACTCTTTGGTTGGATTATGTAAAATGTTGATCATCTATCTGCATAGTAGTTGAATGCAAAAGCCAAAAATGAATCTCAACGTGCTACATATAGATTCTATAGTATGAAATTTTTTCCTATTATAAAGGTTTCATCTTACTTATGTTTCTTTGTTTCTCCTTGTAATTTCATATCTTCTGATGTGGATTTGGGGTGGATTCAAGGGCATAAGATGGTAAAATGCGGCAGGGTAAAATCATAGGCTTACATTCAGACACTCATGTTATTTAAAACATATTCTTTTTTCTGCATGTTTATTTTCGGAAAAGGAAGAAAATTCTAGTGCCAACATTTTTTTCTCCATCTATTTCATTGTCTTTTCCTTTAGCAAAGCTGGCACTGTTCGATGCTTTTTCCAGAGTTCTAACTTGTTATTTCTTCTTTCACCCTTCCATATTGCTAAAATCTGTCCCTACAGCTTTGCAGGTACTTTCAGTGAAAAGGTGACAAGAACAATCAGGCAGTTTTCTCCACATTTAGCTGCAAAAATGAGACCTCCCCATACGTAAGTACAATTATAACGCTGGAATTACTAACTATTTCATCCTGCTTCTTGCTAGAATGTCTGATATGTGCCTGATATATTTTAGGCCTGTTATTCGGGGGCGTCCATCTGCCAAAAGAGCAATACATATATGTGGACAGCCTCGATGGGTATTTGTCTCGATATTTTCAACAGGTATTTTCTACTATGGTTTCTTTCTCCTTTATAACTTAAATGTTTGTAATTCCTATTGTAAGCAATTGTTTTCCTATTTTATTTTTTTCTCCAGTGAGTTTCATCCTTTGGTTTCTCTCTTGTGGCCTTATTACTTTCTTATGGGCATTTGCTGTTGGCCTTCTTGGTAATGTCATGCTTCCTATTTTATAATTTTTTTTCTCCTATGTTTATATTCTATAACTTCCATTTCTCTCTCTCTCTCAGTCACCCTACTCCATGCAAGCTTGAGAACACCTAACCTGAAAGCTCGTTTGAACACATTCCGTGAGGAGTTCCGTGCTGTTTGGCGAAATCATAGTGAGCTGTAGCTCATGGGAAATAAAATACATGTTAGTAATTTTGACTTGAACTTTGCCTTTATGTTGATTTCATTAATTCTATCATGTTTCAATGTCCACATAGTTTCTGTGTGATCTGTGTCTTGCAATAGCTTTCTGCATTTCCATGTTTAAGCTGCCTTGTTTAATGGGATGGGATGTTTAACTAACAACTAAGGTGGTATTCGTCTAATCTAAGTTAGTTGTGCTCTAAGGTGCCAGACAGTATTCGAGTTGCTAGTTACCTGGAGGCTATTGATACGGTTGCTCACATAGGTTGCTTCCTTCTTTGTGAAGGAAAGATAGATGTAGTCTTCTTTGGTTCGTGAAAACCTTGAGCCTTTAATGTAAGCATCAATAATTTTGTTTCCGGATTAAAGGCTTCATCCCTTATGCATATGCATGATTAATGATATGATTATATAACATTGAGAAAACATAAGAGATGGCAGGAGGAGAGATCAACAGAGAAATCTCTCTGTTGATGGTGTAAGATCAAAAGGTGAGAGGCATTGAAGAATTAGAAGAGAAAAATGAAAAAGTTGGAGAAGAATATATAAAAACTAAACCTGTTTAAAAGTCTCCTTGATACGTGTGTCGCTCTTAACTTTCTCACTCCCAAAAAGACAATTAAAACACAATGAGAGTCCTTGCTCATAAGAATATTGAATGGAGAGGAATGTGATATTAGACTAGGTGACCGTAACCGTAAACAGTTTAAATTTCTACTGGGGAATTCCTCAAGTTGATTGTCTTTTTATGTATGATTCAGTTTTTTTCCCTTCTCAAAGAGAAGATCGTTGATTATCTTTTATGGTTATCAGTTTCGTTTTAGTGGATCCCACTGTTAATGGAATTATATAGTTTTAATTTTTTATGTGCAGAAAATGTATGACTGAGAAATAGAGTTAATTTGCTATTGATCTGCTGGTATTAAAACATTTTCCTGCTTTTCTCAGTAAATCATGTTAGCCATAGGAATAAACAATAGTCTCTGGAAGTTTGGTGGATTGTCTATCATCTCTTTTATAATCCTGTTAATTGGATTTGACGATGATTACTGCTGCCTCTCCATGTAGGAACCTCTTATCAGCCATCAAGATTATGCATCATGCTCATCTGAGGGTGCTTTCTATTGAATGACGTTGCATGATAGTTTTCTTCATCCCAGCTGCTCAGTTTTAAGAAAGAGGCTCTGCTAATGTTTGCTATCAGGAGGTTGTAAATTTCTAAAATCTTGCTACAGTTAAATATACTGTACCGTTTGTGATTGCTTTTAAGAAATCATATGAGATTCATGTGCACTCTGTTGCTGAAAGGTTTCCTAGAACGATGTACTGAAGTCCATCCTTAGGGCCCTTGATGAGATCGTGTTAATTTTCGCAAGGATAGCGATCTATAATTCTAGCAAAATTGTGAATTGTTAGTGCTATACAAATCTATGCTGTGTGTTTTCCTCTTTAACTCTAATCGGCATGTAGTTTCACCCTCGAAAATATGAATGACCATCTTTGGTCAAGCATTACCTTTCGATTTGCTCCACTTGTGTGCACCTAATAGTTTACAATCATGAATACGGGTGGGTACTAGTTGTGTAATGACCCGAGCCTCTATGTCCAAATTGTTATATTATATGTATAATTCGTTTTGAGAGAACATTTATTCGTCTTACCCCTCTACTTTCTATCTTGCTCTCATGATTAGAATTTAAGATCTCTATGAGAGATTTAAATTAAATTCTAGTGTCAATTGAGAGGCCACGGTCGTTTCAAGTTGCTTTTGCTGCCTTTATTTAGAGTCGATGGATAAGTTTATACTATCATTTTTGTTATAAAAAAAATGCTTATAATATTGAACCAGATTAAAAGTTAATTAAAACCTCTATCCTACATAATATCGCGTGCTTAAATGAATTCATGTTTTGGAAAATTCAGTCTTTTCACCAAAGTAGATGGAGTGATTTGGGTTCTTGCATAGAATTATGCTCCTTGTGGTTAACATCTTTTGACATCCCCATATGTGTACGGAATCTGATCATTGATTGAAAACGTGTATTATAATCAATGTTCAAAAATCTGTCTGACTCAAATGTTGTCTCACTTGATGTAAAACATGTAACATGATTGGCTTGCAAATTAGCAGATTAGCAGTTGAGAAAAATAATGACATATAGTATCTGTCTAACAATGAGAATATGAAAGCATATTTTGATCTGGTTGGGTGTTCCAATATTACACCTGTTTTTTAATATTATGTGCAAAGAGGTGCAAGGAAAGAAATCACAGCCCCGAAGGAGATTCTTTCGAGGGAAAAAATTGCGAATGGGAAAAAGTTAATAATAAATTCAACCACCCATGAGCTTGTGTAAGTATGTGTAAACCTACTTTGGGACAGGCCTAAACAGTTGATACGAGTTTGATGAGCTTCAGAATTAGTATCATCAGCAATATGTTCAAGGTTTCAAATTCAAGAGTAGCAACTAAATGCAAGGATTGCACTCATCACAGGACTTAATTCAACACTTTATGGCACGAGCAGATGACAGAAAAAGTAACTTGTGATGAAGCTCAAATGGCAAAGAGTTAAGCTATGTATACACATACTTTTGTCCTGAAATGGAAAAGCAACATTAGCAATACAAAGAAGTTTAATTTGGCAACATTGGCCAAGGTACTCAGTTTACAATCATTGTCTTCTTGACTGCAAATCTTCTGAATTAGACGACAAAAACAACCTGAACTAAAATTACACTCCTCACTTTCATAATCACAGGCAAGCCTGTCTAAAACTTGCACTCAACCAGAGAACAAAAATATATTATGATAACCAGAGCTCTGAAAGAGGTTTTCCTTCTCCGCATGTCTCCACACAATTCAGTACAGTGTCTCTCACCTGTTTCTCAATGTCTTCAATTGGAAGTGTGGCATCTATAATCTACAACGACAATAACAAAGAAAGGCCAACATTAGCACGAAATAGTTTTATCTGATCACATAAGCTTATCAGAGTTGACTTATGAAAAGGAAGATATTGACATTTTGATCTACGGCAAGGAAAATAACAGTAAGACAAATTATAAATTGTTAAGATACCACAACTTCAAGATTTTACAGGCGAGATGATATGATGCCAATCTGAAACTAGAAGTTGGTGTCAAAGGAAATGCACTGAATCCCATCACAGGAGTGAGGCAAACTCAGAGATTATACCACCAGGTTATTAGACTTCTGACACAAGTTTTCGTATAATCTAAACTTCTACTTTTTAAAGTTTCATACTTCTTCGCATACTCAATCTGTAGCGTGTTGAATGTACAATAGTATCAGAAAGGGCAAAATTCATTACCTTCCATGAGGCATCACGAAGAGTCTTATATGATTGGGCAACTTTTTTCTGAAATTCAAGCTGCTCATATCTCTCTTCTCCATAACCTCCACGTTCAGCTGCATTCTAAGAATTTCAAAAGCAAGTTTAATTTAGACAGGAGGCATACTTGATGTAGAAAGTTTGAAAAAAAAAACAAAAAAATTGATAAAGATATACAATTGTGCCATTCATATCAGATAAGACTACATAATTGGCACATAAGATGTTCGTATGGATAGAGATCAAAAGAGTAAGAAATGAATGTATAATATGATTGATATAATCACTAATAGTGCAAGGGTTCTAAAAAACGAGTCTTCTCCACTATGTTATATCTACAAAAGCATGTAAATAAAATGAGACTTATTAGTCACATGCCATGAATGTATGTAAATATACACCATGCAAATTCACCCTACATAGATAGTTTGAAACTACAAACAATAACCCAGTAACCTGAACAAATATCTTCATTCAAACATATAAGATGCCAATATGCAGATTGAAGATTAAGAGGAACTTCAATGTTATACAACGCAAATAAAAGAGTGCATCCAAAATTACTTACTTCAGGTGATATGTCAAGATATAATACCAGATCAGGAGCTAATAAACCTATCTCTGGAGCCTGCACAAAAGACCTCACAATTGAACTAGCTTCAAGAATTATTATTTAAAACTCAGCAGAAGTTATATAATGAATATCACCGATGACATCTGCACCTTACACCACTCCACATCGAGCCCTTTGGCAGATGAGAAAGCAACACCAGAATAAGAGTAACGATCAATAATTAGCGTGGTTCCACTCTTCAACTTAGACTCCATCAATGATCTACATCAACAAGGTCAGCAATCAGGTATCAATCTTTCAACTTTAATATGACTTCAAGAAAGCGCTATTTTGAATAACTGTGTTATGGCTGAATACAGAATGTGCGTATGAAAAGTCACGGATGTCATCCAAACAGAGAAGCAGCCAAACTCAGCTCAAAACTAACCTCTTCTCCCAACGATTTGCACTGAAGAGAAGATGGATTGTGTGATCATCCAGATGTGATTTATTGGCAAGATAAGAAGAAATCATTTGCCCAACATTCGTAGTTCTATCAGGAAATCTCCATAATTCAACTGTATGTCCTAACTCTTCCAAGTATGAAAGTAGTCTGCTTGATTGAGTGGTCTTCCCACACCGATCAAGCCCTTCTAGAACAATTAAAGCGCCCCTTGAATCACTACTGTGATTATTTTCCATGTGAATATTTCTTGATGAGAACTTGAATGGAAATTTCAACTTGTAGCGAAAACTTATTGATAGTCTCCCTGCTGCTGTTGCAAAATTTCTACGAAGAAGAGCAAGTAATAAACAACACGCCCTAACTTACAAATGAATTTCAACAATTTGTCATATTTCTCAACAAAATACACAATCCTATTACACGTGAAAGCTATCGCATCATTCAGTTTGATGTCAAATAGATTTCATTTTAAACTTGCCCGTCGAAACACACGTCCAACCCATAAAAGCATTTCATCAAACACCTTATAAACTAAAAGTTTTCATTTTTTTAAAAGATTATAATCCTACAAAGGTGATCTTAAAAAAAAGAAAGAGTATTCGATGATCAATTGGAACAACACATAATATAATTAACCAAATTTGTGCATAGTAAAATCTTACAATGCCTTAGAAACGGAGAAACAGCAAGCATGCGTCATTTCCTATGCTCCAAAATAGATTTGACAGAGAGTAATACTACAAATATTGGCAGATCCATTCAGACAAAACCAGTAAATTATGCAGTAAAAGGTAGTACTGATGCGTGAATTAAACCAGAAAATTGAGAATTTGATCTGTTAATTTATAAAAAGAGAATGACTAACTGTTCAAGGCTTCGGAATTTCGTGCTTGATCTGTTAATTGGAAATGATTCCCTTTTTTTCAGAGAAAAAATTCAAGGAATTTTGAAACTATGCAAGGCCTGGCCTTTCCAGTAACCAAGATGCACAACAGGAGAAAATTTCGAAAGAATAATGCCATCTACATTGTTTTAGACATCATTCATATTTTCAAAAGATTGTGGACGATAAAAGTGTTCTTTCTTTAAATTATTCAACAAACATGATACAATGTAAAGAAAAATATAAAAGAAGATATAAATATATCACGATTGATTTCAAAATATATGGTGTGCTTGAGTCACATTGTGTTTTGGAAGAATATATTCTAAAATAGTAGATTGGGGGAAGAGATGTGGTTGAAAAAGAAGGAAAAGTTATTGATATGATGAAAATATTATTTTATTGAAAAATATGTAGTTGAAAATGAGTAGAAAAATGAGAATGAAAATTTTAATATGTACCAATTAAATGCATAAATTAGAAGGAAAAAAGTTCCACTTTATGCGTGCCAGGGAAAATAAGATTATATAAACGAGAAAATTGCATCCACGGTTATCTTTTTTGAAAGGGTTGCAAAGTTTAGTATCGAAAAGAATAATATTGTCTAGTATCATTGATATTAAATCATAAATATAAGTATGCGCTATGTCTTAATAAATGAATTATAAATTCTTATATTTAATTGAACATACAATTTAATTAAACAAGTGATGTCATCTCAATTGAAATTAAACATTAGTGATGTTAAATTGCATTACTCTATCGAAAAAGTTCTTGTGAGAGAGCGCGAACCAAAGAAAGGTGCCAATTCGAAGTGTACAAATCTCATAGGTTAATATATGTCCAGTCTCTGTTAGCAGCTTCAGTAGGATTTAGGTCTTTTATTTATTCTTATTCTATTAATAAAAAGAAATTCAAATCACTTAAAAGCGATGATATTGCCAAATGTTCAGAGAAGTTAAAAAAAATACTATGATCCGTTGCTTTCTATTTTCAAATTGATTCCCTTTTTTTCTTTTTTTGGTCTTTGATGAAGCAAGAATATACTAAATTTTTATATTTGAAAAGGTTTTCAGTAGGGATCTCTAAAGTAGATAGTGGTTGATAAACATAACAATGTCTCGAGAATCAGGATGGACTACCCAGGTCAAGGACCAGGTGATTTTCAAAATATTTGTTTTTACTGAAAATTAAAATATTAATTTTAAATGAAGAGTTGATACTTTTCAAAGAATTATAAGATTGGGTTTAATTCTAAAATATTTATTTTTAACGAGAAGAATAATTTTTTTCAGAAAGTTGTAAAATGAAGTATATTTTAGTTTTTCAAACAAAAATAGGATATTTGCGATGGCTTTTGTAACCACGAAAATTAACTCGAACATAGACTGNATACTTTTCAAAGAATTATAAGATTGGGTTTAATTCTAAAATATTTATTTTTAACGAGAAGAATAATTTTTTTCAGAAAGTTGTAAAATGAAGTATATTTTAGTTTTTCAAACAAAAATAGGATATTTGCGATGGCTTTTGTAACCACGAAAATTAACTCGAACATAGACTGAAAAAGGTAAATAAGGCAATGATAAATTACTAATTTAACCCTGTGATTAGAAATTAAAATATATAAAAATCTTCTTTTCCTTTTTTAAAAAAGTACTAGAAAAACTATTAAACCTGGTTCCAAATTCGGCTCCTCCATGTTTTGCGGTTTTCAATTTTAAATTCTTTTTCGTAATATTTCACAATTTTCTTGGTTGAATAGACTAGGATTGGACAAAACTCTCAATCAAATTGGATCGAACCGGATCCGAACTGAACGATTTTTTTTAAAGTTAAATACTCGAATGAATATTTGAATTGAGAATCGACGGATTTGGTTTGATTGTCATTTCTAAACTAAGAACCGAATAATAATAATTGAATCTCCTTAATTTTTTTTAACTTTTTTTATCTTAAACAAGTCAAATTATTATTATTCTTAAATAAATTTGCTAACTAATTAATTTAGCCTAAACTCAAGCTATAATTTTCCTATTTCTAATTTTCAGCAAAATCCAACTTAATCAGATTGACCTAAGTTTCATCAAAATATCTTATTCTATCTTAATGTCGTTTTTGTCGTTCTAGAGAAATCAAATTTGAAGCTCAGCTGCATATTTCGTAATTATTGTGAGCTCGCTATCTTCCATTTCCTGTGATTTTAATAGTCAAATCTATGATGAACTCAACAAAAAGAAGCACAAAAGATATCACGAGATTAGACTACGTGATTTTGTAAGAGTTAAGATTGAACATGTCATTAGTTGAATTAATGTAGGGTTATTGTAAATATATTTTTTTTAAAATCATTGTACGAAAATCGGGAGCCGAATATAAACGAACCGAACCCGAATGGTTCCACTTACTAAATATTCAAAAATTTGGGTTCGATTCGATTTGATTCTCTTTAAAATCGAATCAGACCATGTCCAACCCTAAAATAGACCACTAGTTCTTATAACTTTGTGAAATGTTTTATATACTTTTTAGAACCCATTCTCTTTACGTATTAGTTATTACAAATGAATGAATGATTTGACAAAATTCGACTCCGTTGCATTTTACTTGTCTAATATTAGTGTATTAATTCAACCTATCTATCTATATAATTTATTTCAAATTTGACAGAGAATTATAAAATTCATGAAAGATGTTTATTGTACATCACTACTTGCATAATCTATTACAGATTTATGAGATGTCAAAAAGAAAGTGAGTGACTTTTTTTTATTTGATTGATGAGATTTTGACCCAATCAAATTTTGCTACATTATCTGTTGGTAAACGAATTTATAAGTTGTGATATGCATGTAGTATAACCAAAAATTCATATTCATACCCTATTTCAAACTGAATTCGTCTATGCTAATATTCCTCAAGCAATAAAGATTTCCTAGGTATTTTGAATCTGTCCAATTTTGAAAGCATTTGTAAAAATTGCAACTTCTAAAAAAATATACAACAATGCTACATGTACATTATGAGTTACATTAACTTAACATTTTTTCATTTGACAATAATTTATACCATTGATTTTAAACAAATCCATCCCATCACCGATCAAATTTCTTCCACTTAGGGGTGTGTCAAACTCCTTATCAACCTAGAATGTACATTTAACTTTATTAAAAAATATAACTTTTTTAAAATTACAAACTTGTACAAGTGATTTGACAACTTTTTATAGTGGAAATTACACCAAATCAGATATTAAGTTTGATCTTTTTAAAAATCAGGTTTTCAAGTATTTTTTTTTTCATTTATCACGTTTTTTATCATTTTAATTAAATACTAATTTCTCTCTCTAAATCATAATTACCCAAACTTCAAACCCTAATTTTATCTCTTCTTCCCCTTCCCCCTCTCTCTTCCACACCTCACTTCCCTCGTCTCTCTCCCCTCTCCCTAGCACCGCCGACCAACTACAGTGTCGCGACATGAACGAAGACGACGCTGTTGACGTTCGCCGTCGCCATTCAAGTCGCCGCAGCGTCACAACTTGAATGGCGACAACGAATGTCGACATTGCAGTCCTCCGTCTCGTAATTCGCAGTCGCTATTCAAGTCGTGAGAGCAGCGTCGACTTGCGTGGGAAGGGGGTTTTTTGAGTGCGTCGTCGATTGGTGCCAACTGGTGCCGATGCTGCAGTCCTTCGTCGCCAACATCTCTCTCTGTTTTCGATCTGCAGGTAATGGTTTTGGGGATTTTTTGGTTGTGGTGGTGTGGTGCAGCAGACGGTTGTGTGGTGGTGGCCCTTTGTTATTGTTGGAGATGGTTGTGGTGGTG